>JASAND010030634.1:0-48775 GCA_030248195.1 Trissonchulus latispiculum
TTTAAGTTAATTAAAGGAATTCTGCTGTTATGGCCAAAACAACCCAACATGGTCAGGAAAAAGGCCAGTGTTCGCTCACTGTACGTCGAAATGCCATCAAACTTTGTTATATCTGAATAGACTAAGATCTGCTCTTGCGATTTATAAAAGAAAAACAACCTATTCTGTGGTTCGATTTAATTTTACAAGCCATTTTCAAACTTCATATGGAGATTGCAAAGTTACTTTCAAGTTTCGGCCATATCAGTGGTTTTCGCTTAATTACTCGTTACTTAACATAATTAATTAGTATAATTTTAACATCATTCAAACCAGCAAGCTTTGCTCTTTCAGAATATCCAAAAATATTCACCCTTTCTGTGGTTCGTTTTCATTTTACAAGCTGATTTACAAGCCACATACTGAAGTTCAAGTGGGCCTTCAGACTTGGGTGGTCATAGTGTTTTTTAATTAAAAGTTTCACACTAATTAACATCAATAATGAGGTTAAAACTTTCATAAATAAACTCAGCAGGTCTTCCTCTTTAAAATAAGCACAAAATAATGGGTGCTTCGGTGGTTCGATTTTGCGTTATGCTTGATTTTCTGACCTAATCGGGAGAGCTCGGCTCGTCCCTCAAGTATTGCGATCATTAATAGTTTAAACTTCATTTTTAGTTTAATTTAAGGTTACATTTAATTAAGCTAATCCATATTCTAGCTAATTAATTAATGAAAGTTAAGTTAATTAAGTTTAAGGTTTAATTAATTTGGTTTTTAATGGTTTTAAAGCAAAAGGGAAGCTCGGCTTGCCCTTTCACTGAACTTAACTAGTTTTTGCTTAGCTAGTGTGCAATTCTTTTAAGTTCTTCTCTTTTGTAAGTTTTGGATTTTGTAATTTGAGGGAAGACTTTTATGTCTTCCCTTATTGCCAATATGGAGCAACAGATGTGAATTCTTTTGTAACGGTAAAACTTTCCGCTCTCTGAGTCCAGCTCGGCTGAGTCTCAAAGGCAAGAGAAAAAGAGGGGAACTGATGGAATTTTAAAGAAAAGTTTTTAATTTTAATTTATGTCTTAGCTACCTAATTGTCTGTATTTTGTATTGTGTATTTTGTGTTTTGTAAGAGGCTCGTACCTATTAGTTTTAATTAATTATTTTACCTACCTAATCAGCAGCCTTAAGTCTTATTTAAGGGGACCCTCTGGTCCAGGTTTTAGAGTGTAAGGTCTTGGTTTTCTCTCTTAGCGAGAAATTGACGTAGTGTCAATTTCTCGCCCGAGTGCGTTTGTATTAGGGTTATCTTTCCTTAATTTCTCCCTAATTCTTACAATAGGGGAAGGGATTAGTTTAATTGCCCTTTCCCCTTTAACGTAAACACTTGAGAGCCCGCTCAAAGTTATTTTATGATTGCAACAACATTGACCCAATCAGAATCATTTAGTGCGCGCCTTTTTGCGCGGAGGACAATTTCGGCCAATCAGAGGAATGATTGCCGAAATTGTCGTGATTGACAGGTAGACTTGTTTTGCACTTCAGTCTTACCTCGTCTTCCGAACCGTACGGCCGCTTTTTGGCCTCTCCCTTCACTCCCCCCTGTTTTCTAGTTTTGACTCCGGAACGGGGCTAGTGTATTAACACTAGCCCCTCGTCAATATTTTCAGAATTTTGTAGTCTAAGGGGGGGTTTAGGAATACACATCCCACCTTAGGCTCTCCTCCCCGCTTTGCTTTTCCCTTCTATATGCTAGTTTTTTAAAAGCGATTTCCCTCTTTTTCTGGGAATCGCTTCTGAGATTTATTAAAGGACCCAGAGGTCCTCTTCTAAAATATCCCCTTGAGAATCACCCGTTAATTTAAATTGAATTATTATTGTCTGTAAATGATTCTGATTTGTAATATCTGCTCAGATATTACCTGCAGAAATCCACTGAGAAGCTTGGACTTTTGGGAACTGTCCCAAAAGTCCCCAAACTTTACTTTTAACTAAAATTTTCTCCATTTCCAACCACAGAACGCACTCTCAAACTTTTACACAACTTCACTCACCTTTCAAACTTTCCGTCTCAGCTTCTTAGGGATCATTCCTGGACCCAGGAAATATCGTGTTAGGATCTTTCTCTGAAAGATCCTAACGGTTTTAACCCATTTGATTCAGGTTGAACCTAGCCCCGCCTGCCTTGCGCATCTGTCAAACTAACTAAGGTACACTATGTTGATCGAATAAGCAGAATCGCTTAATTTTGGAATTAAATTTCAATAGATTCTGCTCAGGCGCTTGGTTTATGACCTCAATAAATCTGCACAGATTTATATCTTTAACGTGTAAAATGAATTTAAATTCAATTAATAGCAGCGTTTGGATAGAATTTATTACCCAATTTCTGCAAAGAATTTGTCGAGAATATTTGTCAAAAACAAGCAATTCTACTCATTCGATCAACATTGTGTACCTTAGTTAGTTTGACAGACGCATTACTTTGCCTGCCTGGATCTAGGGCTCTCCTGGATCCGTGCCTATTTAGCCCCGATTCACTGGTTCTGCTTCCTTGGTCCAGATTCCAATCTCTCTATCTTGCGTTCAATTTCCAGTGTGAGGATCGACGACGTTCCCCCTGGACTCTCTAGATCTCTCTCTCTCTCCCTCTCATTTGCTCTCCTCTGGTTCCACCAAAGGTGCTTTGGTAACGCTTTCGTAGACTTTTATAAATCGGGATAAACAGTCTGCCAGGGCAGGACGGAGTGCACTTCATTATCTGGATTACAGGGTGATTTGTCCGACACCCTCCATCACGTGCTTTGAGGGTGATTTATCCGACACCCGTTTCACCAGAGCGTGTCTTTGCCAGAGCACTGCCGATCCTCCCTGGTTGAGGCTTGCTCCCTCGATCTGACAACGATCTGCTGTCCTTAGCGAACTTCTGCCGCTTCTCGGCCCTGAGAGCCTGTTTCAAGGCTACCAAACTTTCGGTTGTGGGCTGAGCGGGAATCTCTCTAAAGGAAGAAAGAATACGAAACTTTTATTTTGAACTCCTGAAACAACTATGCATTCTCTTGTTTTATCGATCTTCGTTTACTTTTGTCTCGTTGTTTAAAACTTTAACACTCTAATTTTTTGGGGAAATCTAAAAGCACTTAAACATATTTCTAAAATTCGTGCGAATTATCCGTTGGCCGCTTCCTTAGGCAGGAAGTAGGATATTAGCGTCTGGTTGTCTGCTGAGTGGGCAGTCAGAACTAATATTTAGTGCCAGGGAAGGGTTTAAACTGTGCAAGCTTGACTGCATCCTTTAAAATAAAAGCATATCGGACACCATAAGCATATAGGCGAACCCCCTCAATATCTTCAGACCAGTTAGGAGTTGAATGTAGTTACTTGCGATCTAAGACTATTTCATTCGATACTTCGTAGGTTTCGGCTTCTAATCAAAGTTAGTAAGATAACATTCTCTGTTGAAGGTTATACAAGAATAATTCCTGCATCTGACTGCTGGTTAGGTCTGGGTCTATTTCGCAAAGTTTATACTTACAAATCTAGGTACGAGCCTTAGGAATCAATAATTAGCTCTGTTTGTTTGCGTGCGTTTGTTGACGTTATTAAGTATTTGTTTGAAGCTAGTAATATTGTGGGCTCAGTGTATCATTAAAGTATTTAGTAATTGTTTGTTGCATTCTGTATCAGTTTACATAGTTGATTATTCTTGTGCTGTACCTAATTTTTTATACTACCTACGGTCTGTATCTTATCATTTCCATTTCGTCTGCCTATAACTCTTGTACATTGAATCCTGAAACTTATAGGATCTGTGGTTCCTTCTACTAGGATCTAAGGGTTTAGATTAGCCTTAATTAGAATCTTAGGCAGAATTTATCACTCTGGCATCCAATCTGGTTTGGTAGTTAAGTTGGTTCTGAAAGTTGTGGTAGAGAATTAAAGATTTCAGAAAGTGGGCTTCTGCTAAACAGTTGCTCACGAGGCCTGTATTGACCTTGAACGGAAACCGGAGCTTGGAGGTTCGAACTCACGGTCTAACGAGAAGAAATCCCAGATTGGCTAGACCAAAACCAGGCTACATTGATCGGAAGGATCTAAGAGGTGACCCAGAGTCTCCTCGCCTGTTCGCACCGCTGTTAGTGCTCAAAATCCAGTGCAGCTACTTTTGAGGCTTGAACCAATAAATTTATAAGTTTGATTTCACTGTAAGCACTACAGATTTTTAATAAAAATACCATTGCTTATGCTTAGACGAGTTTTTAGTAAAAAGATCAGGCGAAGCCGGATCATCGTCAGAAATGTGAGTCTGGAAACTTTCTTCCTTTGAGCAATTTTCATGCCCCGTGTAGCCGAATTTTTTACCGCCTGTAAGAGCAATTTTGATAACCCTTCTGGAGGAATTTGCAGAGAGGATGGGTAATTCTTCCTTGTCCACCTGTGAACGTATACATGTAAAATCTCCAAGATTGAATTAGAAAAGAGGATTTTAACGGTTGAGCTTTGCGGATGTTTGCGGATTTCGGATTGATTCCAATGATTCTGAATAATAAAAACAAAGCGAAATTATACATAAGTTCCCCAACTAAAATACTGTTTGTTACTACCTAACGGATATTAATAATAGTTTAGTCATCAGGATTTTTCGAGAATTTGTCTAGAATTAGTTTGTCAAATTTTTTGAGCAAACATTCCCAGTTTCGAATTGAAGAATTTCTTGAGCAAATATTTCTAGTTTCGAACAATGGTTGATCTTATGTACCAGTCACTAAAAAAACACATACAATCAAGGCATTGCAAAAACGGCACGAACAGCAGTCTATGTGCTGAGCTATTTAGTACGTCTGCTTACTGAAAGCGAGAAATACAAGTAGAAAGCTCTACAAAAAAGAAAAGACTTATGATTACTTTTCTGGGTATAACCTAATAGAACAAGTTTAGTCAAACGCCCATTTTAACTGAGATTAGTAATCGTGAAGAAGGACACTCAGCGAAAATCAGCGATTTTTTTAAATCACCAAACACGAAACCTATTTTTTCGAACATTTTTCAATAAAATTCAAGTGACTACATCAACAACAGATACCCGCAACTACCCGCGCGGGTAGCCTGTGGGTAGCAAAATTTCTACTACCCGCGGGTACCCGCTACCCACTTCCAACTCTGGGTTAGCCCTTGACGTCCACCACTTGAAAAATTCGGATTTCCAAAAATGGAGATTGCCACGAAAATACAGCGTAAAAGACGATCTCAGAATCTGTAAACTCAGATCACACGCAAATGTGATTTTTAAGCAGTTTGAACTAGATAATTATTGACTACACTCAGTCAGTGATCATCGTGACAGAAGGTACCTGGGGATTTTGCAAGCTAAATTACATATTAGACAAATTGTGCAGTTAGCGCTGTTGCTATGCTGAAATTCCAACCAAAGGGAGATTCCGTTTAACTAACTTCAAATTTATTACTGCACCCCTTCGACTGAAAAGTTCCGTACTTCGGATTTTGCGCATTTTAAGAACATTGACATCAATTCTTAACAAATGTCATAACAGAAAATTAATGTGTGCATGGGAACAGAACACCGTGCCCCCTAAACTAAAAACAGTCACATAGAGAACCCTACGCTGAATATAGAGGATATTTTGATGTTTGGTACGAAGCAGTTCAAAATGAGACCCAAACGAATACAAGTATCTCGCCTCCAGGCGAGATAAAAACTACTTTATTTTAAACAGAACCTTTTCGTGTTACTTCAGTGGTGCACCGGGTTACGCAATAACCGATTGCTTACAATACAAACTGAAATCCCATACTTTTGATAATTTTAGAAGGATGGCCCAAGGATTTCTGCAGGACACTATGGCAAAGCGGCAAAAAAGGAAATCTGGTTCCTGCATGGCAACCAAAGATCATCGGCAGCGTCTTTAGTTGCCCCACCTTTAACAGAATGAGATTGCAACAACGACGCTTTCTGATAGCCGCATTTGATGAAATAAAAGGGTCAAGAAAGGAAACCTTCTTTATTGTTACATATGTAATGGAATTACTGTTTCTGTTACTGTATTTGTTGTTTTATTCAGTAAAAAGGCGTTTTGCGTTATTACAGCCTCACCTAACAACTAGGAATAGGGTACTAATAACTAGCATAAGGTGGCCTGAGTAAAGAATAATCTAGGCCCTCCCCGGAAATCTGCCAAAAAAGGCTAATCTAGTGAGTTATTAATGGGTTCTGTCGAAGATCTCATGGCCAGTCCATTTATCTATGCCAGGTAATTGTATAAAGAAACAAGCTTTATCTGCTACTGTCAATTGTAACCCGTATATGTACTGTGTGTCTGTCAGAACTGAAAGAATTGCCTCAAAAATCATAATAATCTGGTTAATTAACAGGGCTTATTTAAGGTGTATTGACTGTGTTCCTGCGGCCGTATTGAGGCCTTCGAACTACATTAATTAGTGAATCTATTAGGTGTTAGAATTGTCTAAAATATGCATAATTACCTAAGCTATCTCAACTCTTAGTGCAAGGATTCGAACCTTTGACCTTTTGCTCTTTCTGTATGTGTGTGGGACGGCCGTATTGAGGCCTCCCACAATTGCACAAACCCCTATTGTATCAGTCTTGCGTAAGGGCGGTCGTAATTGAGACCCCTTTAATCCCCCCGTCGTCCCCCTCTTTATGTCAGCGTTGCGCAATGGCCTATTACGGCAATAATCCCCTTTAAACAGCAAGAAAACACATTATTATCCATTTTATTAGTACATCTACACAACAATTACAAGCGTTTACACAATAACACAGTTTCTTCTTCTTTAATCCCTGAAACAACAAAAAGTACAAATTAATTACACAATTTTAAATCCTACGTAATAGTTTTCATTCCATTCTTAAGGGAGTTTTCTAACTCCTCCCTTTTTCTCTTCTCCTTTTACGGGTCGGCCTTTTATCTCTGACCGCCCGTCTGTTTGTCTGGAGAGCGTGGAAAGCTCCCAGACCTTACGTGAACGAATGCCATTCATGCACTCATTCACGTAAGTCATATTTCATTCTATTTCATAAGTCCTATTCACGTAATAGTGACCTTATAAGGGTCACCGCTGACCTCCCACCCACAAAAGGCTGAATCCAGCCTTTGCACTACTCAGTACAGTTAGGTAGACAAATATATATATGTACATATATACAGTTATAACAATAATAATAGGTACTTAGGTACTTAACTAACTAGTTATATAGGTACCTATTAGTAGTCTAGGTAGTTTTATATTTTAACTTAGGTACCTAGTTATTACGTGATTTGTTTTCGTCTTTTAGTTCTTCTGGGTCCTTGATGGACCAAACAGGTGAGGTCCCTTTGCTTTCTACTAAGCAAAGGGAGCCCTTTGTCTTGGCCGCTGGAGGACCAAGTTTCTTGAAAATATTGGAGTTTCTGTTTACTCCAAATTTATGGGGGCCAGCAGAGACCCCTAAAACTTGATACTTAAAATCCGGCACTTTGGCCTCCTTTCTGTCTGATTTAGGGGTCATCTGTTCCCATTAATTTGGGGGTCCTCCAGCCGCCAGACGCGCCTGTGGGCTACCGTAGGTCACGACTCGGTAGCCCAATAGCAAAGCGTGATCATTCGAAACAGCCAATCAGCTGTAAGAAGCTGAAGGGCCAGCCCCCCGACAGGGTCTCGACTGCAATTAGCAGTTTGCAGTCAGTGCTTGGCTGGCAGTCGGGGAGAGAGGTTGCTCTCTCTCCCTTTAGAAATATTAGCTTCATCTTTCACCCCTTTTTTCTGTCCGTATGTCTCCGGGGGAGATGTGTTCTGTGCCAATTATACGGAGGCCTGAACTTAAGCATCTCCCTCCTTCCCCCCTTTCCCCGTAGGGTTTTTCTTTCAGGTGCTGCCAGCCAGGCACTCACTATCTGGCCGCCCCAATGAGCCCATATGTCTTCGGACGGCTCGTGGGGAGCACTGCTTCTGACCCGGGGACTCTTATGCCCGAGAGGCGGTCCCCGGGTCCCCTCCACGACACGATTTACCCGGGATCTTCGGACCCCGGAAGACCATTTTTTACCGTTTTTCGGGCCCAGTGCCCATTATTTTCCGTAATTGTGTTTGTGAGGGTGCGGGCCTTTCGCCCCACCCTCTGGGGTATTGTTTGTAATTCCCTTTTTCGTCTTTTCATATCTTTTCCCTGGTGATTTGCGAGCAGTCGAACCTCGCAAATCACTCTCATAAAAAGGGGTTTTAAAATCGTCATGTTCTTCATTTTACGTATTTTCCCCAAAAGGCCCTTTTTGGCCCAATCCACAAATAAACTGTCGTGGGTTTATTTTTAGTCAAAACCCACTCTAAAACCACCATTTTATCTCTTTCTAACCCTCTTAATTTTCACTCCAAAACCCCATTTTTAACTCCCAAAAACGACGCAAACTTGGGTAGTTAGTTTTAAGGGAGGACCTACACCTACCCACCTTGAGGAAGGGGAGTTAGGCCACTCCCCGGGAGTAGGTTTTTCAGGTTAGGGCCCCCTCCATCCCCACAGCCGGCAACTAGAGTTGCCGGCCACGGTTGTTATCACAAGTCCAAAGCCACTGTTGTACTGTACTGTTGTACTTGTACTGTTTTTTAATAATTGCCGGATAAAAGCATGAGGTTTCCCAAAACACTTTAAAAGCAGAGAGCTCAACCTTTTAAATACTGTTCAATCTGTTAATTATTAAGATGTTAACTGGGAAATACCGGCTTCCCTTTATTTAAAGCTGTCCTTAGCATATTTTTCGTAATAATTGCTATAACAGCAATTATTGTCCCCATTGGCTTTTACACACACAAAGTACAAACAAAATACAGGGGTGATCACGTGGGAATGGGCATTTCTGGGCCATTCCCGAAATATACCGCACTTCCACGCATTCGTAGTTACTATTAAGAATTACTTAGGTTAGCATCTTGGGACAGCCCCGCTTTAGCACTGTTAGGACTGTAACTTGCATTGTGTTGTATAAATGCGGCTCCTCACGTAAACTCCTCCAGTTGAGGTTGTGAGAGAAGTCAAGTATGCGCGAGGTGTGAATGTTGCGTAACTGTCTGAATAATTATGTGAGTGACTGTGAGTGCATGACCGAAACAGTATGTGTGAATTCGTGTAGGTACGATGGTCTGCGTGTGTCTATTGTCTAAATGAGCGTGTGAAAGTGGTATGTGTGAGTTTGTATGAATGAGGCTGCGTCTGCTGTGTGTTAATAACCGTATGAATGGGACTGCTCATGTAAACCCCTCGCGGAGGTCTTGAGTGTAGTCCGTAGTTAGTTAAACAATAATATTAAGCAGTAGTTAGGTACCATAATTAGAGCATATATCATAAACAGTTAGGTTAGGTAAGAAATAACAGTTTAGTTCTATATTAGTCTGTTTAGTAGGTATAGTTAGCCTTAGTAGTCTTAGTCATAGTAATTATAGTTAGTACCAGTAATAGCGGTTAATATTGTAGTGTTAGCTAGGCCTGTTAATAATTGTTAGTTGTCATTAGTATGTGAAATCCGGTTATAGATTGACCCCCAGAGGCCTGCGTAAGTCACCCAGTTCAGGGTGCAGGCCCTCTGCAGAGGAGGGGCAATCTACCCTTATCCAGTTAGATTTCTAAGCCCAGGTTAAGAGGGTTGGTAACCTCATTTGCATAATTGCGATAATATGTTCTAGGAACCCAATGGTAGCTTACCAACCCAGGTTAGGTCTATAATTGTTGTCATTAAGTCTAGTTAGGCCTGTAGGGTATGAAATAGGCCTCAGTTAGTGTCAGGTAGTCCGTAACAAGTTATAGTCAGTAGTAATCGGTAGTATTTAATATTATCCTGTTTAGTGGCCGGATTTGGGCCTTAATTAAGTATTAGTCGTCAGTTATAACAAATAGGTTACTCCTCATATACTGGGTATTACGTAGTAAATAGATTAGGTCAGTTTAGCTGTAGTTCTAGGTCTGTAGTAAATACTGAGTAGTGCCTACGTGACTCCATGCCCGTGAGAGGATCGGCCAGAGCCTCATTTGCATATTTAACCAAGTAGGCCGGAATGGCCCAAGCTTGGCCCTCTCCTTTCGTTTGACCATCTAAAACGTCAATTTTCATCTGTTTTCAACCTAAAACTACCAAAATAACGCATTACACATTACGCAATACACAATTCGGGTCTTGAACCCGCACGTGGAAGCCAATCGGTCCGGACAATAGTTGCTGGGGTTCTAATCCCCACCACCTCTGTTTCTAATGGGTTTTAACCCATTTGATTCAGGTAGCCGTTCAGTCTCTCCGCTGGAAGCGCGTCAGTTGCTACTGAAATCAGTCTGTCAGTCGCTCTAGTTGGGAAGTCTCAGTGCAGCTCGTTGCCAGCGTATCCTGCGTTTATCCTGTTCTGTGGTCTAGTAGTCAGAGGATCCGGAAGTAGATCCTATTGTATCCTGTTCTCTCAGCCTGCCCGTTGGAATTATCTAATTAGGTACTTGTTGGATGCGTTTTGGTGCAGTCTGAGGCGTAGCGTATAGCGGAGACGAAGAGAGAGCTGCCTGTTTCACTGTTGGGTCACCGTTTTGAAACCAAAACATCCCTGTTTACATTTGAACCTTAAAAGAATCATGTTCAGTGAAAGTGGTACAGCTTATGTCCTGATCCTCACCACTGAAGCCTCTCTTTGAACCTATTGACAATCTAGTTCAATATCTTGTATTAACTCTGAGATAATTATCTGAGGAAGCCGATCCGACCTTTCCGACAATAACCGACACTCTCCTAGCCTGTAACTGTCATTACCCATTTCAGAGACCGGAACTCTCCTCAAAATTCAGTTATTCTGGGCAGTCAATTATACGGAGACGCCAGAGCAAAGCCAACCTCGCTCCCACCCGATTCGGATTATAAACAGTTGTTAACTAGTATACCTTGTGTGTGTGGTCCCAAGAGTTACTGTAAGGGACAGAGTCACAGTAGAGGCTAGCAAAGAGCCTAAGAGTTGAGTTGAGTCGAAGCATATAGGATACCGGTCTAGTTAGTTAGCCCGTAGCAGCACTAGAGTGTGTTATACCTGAAGCGAGAGTACTGTAAAGACCCCGAAACCGAATAACCAGCCCTAACCTAGAAAGTACCAGTCAAACTAAACCTGAAAGGCAATCCTGGCAGACAGTATCTTGTAATACTGTTGATTGTAAAACCATAACTGCAGTGATTCATTGTCTGCTGGAACTTGTTAAACCTGTGTGTCTATTTTGTAATAAAAAATAATTATCCTTTCAGCTGCTTCGGCTTTCGTGTACGTTTCAGAGATCCCCAACTCTATCCGTATTGAGGTTAGAGTTGAAACGACAGTCGCCCATTGAGACTATAAATCCCGATTCCCCTTCCTAAAACGAACTCACCCCGTTAGACCCCATTTTAGGTCAGCTATTGAGCCCTGGTTGTCAGCACACCACTACAGCCGGTGCTTCAATCTAAGCGAAGATCCATCTTTGCGTGTCGACCTTGACTCGTGTCTTGGATCCTGATCAGATCTAGCCTAGTCTAGTCTAGCCCTAACCAACTGCAAACGACCCCAAGCAGAACAAAACTTTATTGGAGACACGACCCCCTCCAATACAGAGAAATCCAGCCCAGATCTGACAGAGTCTATTACACATATTTTATGAAGAAGCGCAAAACAAAGAAAGGTTTGTAGTTAAATCGGCAAATCAAATAACTTAAAGATTTATGGAATGAAATACGGAAGAGGAAAAACTTTTTTCTATACCTTGCAACAGAAAGTCTGCTATTAGAAAGGAAAAGTGTTTTAATCTCAAAAAATCCTACTTTATCCAATGTGTTTAGAATTAGATCCGTTACTACACTTCTAAACATACGCATTACATAGAACCTTTTCGTGTTACTTCATAAAGCTCTATAGCCGTAGTGAGACAAACTACTAAAAATTTAAACTCAATGACATATGTGACAAAATTTTGTGTGAAAATGAGCAAAATCCGTTACATACAGTTTTTTCATAGTGTACCCAACCCCTTAAGTGGCTTGATGTTGGCACCAAGAACTGAAATTGGTTGCAACTCAGTGTGAAAACAAAGTTTTAGTAAATATACAATGCAATCGAACTTCGAACTGCATAATCATGCAGAGCTAAGCAAAGAACAAAACAGCTATCATTATCATTATCTACACATATATTAGTGCAACTGTGGCTACTTATCTTTTATTTTGTTAGTCTAATTAGTTTTTTGAGTACCGACGCTATTTGCTGACATTGACGTATTCAGCAAGATCTTAAATTTCCCCAGAAAACACTCTCTAAATCTGCTATGAAAAGCTAGATACAAGTAGAAATTCATAGAATGATTAAATAGGTAGAGTAATTCACAGGTAAATCTAACATAAACTTGTCTCATCTCATCATTGCCAGCCCTGAGAATTTCTTCTGTACTATAGTTTTCGATGAAATACGGTACTGTGTAACGAAGACTGTGCAGTTCGTAGGCAAAAACTGAAATCAGTTCAACACAGCCATAGGCAGCAGCGTAAACCAGATACGGTATGCTGACTGAAGTAAGCAGTAAAGACATACTAACATTTTTCCTCAGCTGTTCTGCCGACTCGGTATTGCTGCGAGCTACCTGCTTCTGAGCCCTAAACACGCCAAAGATCACTAAAATGCTGCCTAGAAAAAGTACGAGAGCTACGCTCAGAAAGGTGGCCGTTTGCGACGTTACAAGGGCCCCGCGCAATTTTGAGTCTGTAAAAGGGGTCAGCGTGAGCCTATACTCCATTATGTTTTCATTGAAGGTATTTGAATAGTATCTGAGAAAGAAAACATCAGGCAACCACAATATACCGGCCCACACACCGCCCAATGCTAAAGTTAAGTATAAAGCTAGCTTGGAGTTTACACTTTTAAACGAAAGAGGAAATAGCATTGCAATAACTCTAATAATTGTAGCTGTTACTAGTACGTAAACACTAGTACTTGTGAAAAACCTGGGAATATTATGCCTAAAATTGTATATCCAATTGTAGAAAAATGTGGTATATCTCCTCTTTAGCACTATATGATGGATTGCGTTAATAAAAAGAGGGATTTGTCCCAAAAAATCCAAAAACAGCAAACACTGATGAAATTGCGTGTTTGCCTGTTCCTTAAATTGCTCATCTCTCAGTACCCACATCCCAAAAATGAGACCAGATGCCGCAAAAACAGTAAAAATAACAACAGCGTATACATCATAGTATTTGAGATTAATAGAAAAATCTGCCAGAAGAACGTCCATTCGAAGTTCGGCTATTTTCAACAGCTGACATCCTGAAAATTTATCCATTCTTGCCCCAGAAAAGTCTTCTGCAAAAGTTAGTTCCACATAGTCTCTCGATTCATACTCGTATAGTTGCCTGTGGTAATGAGCATAGTAGAAATCGTAGAATTTTGTTGGTAGAAAAGTTGCATTCCTGAAATAAAAAGAATTCCAGCAAGCATATGCTTATTGGGCTATAAAGTGTAACCCAGACTACGTAATGATAAAAGTGTGTAACTGCTTTTGTTAGGAGCTGCTAAGTGTAAGTAAGCCAAAGCAGGATATGGTATGCTCTTTCACACAGCAATTTTTTGGGTGGGGTCTAAAAGCAGGACCAGGACCACTTTTCAGGACCAGGACCAAGGGTCTAAAACTAGGACCACCCTCAGGACCACCAGGTCCTGAAAGTGGTCCTGAGAGTGGTCCTGGTTTTAGACCCTTGGTCCTGGTCCTGGTCCTGAAAAGTGGTCCTGGTCCTAATCCTGGTCCTGGTCCTGCTTTTATACCCCACCATTTTTCGGAGCAAATTCTGATTATGAACGGTTCTACGTAACTTAATGCAAAATATACTTACTTACCAGTATACAATGCTACCATTTCTTTGCATTAAAGCTACTTCGTGAAAGTCAAGTATATCGTTGCATTCCGGTTTGCTAGCATAAACAACAATCATAAAAGCTGTCGATGAAGCTATCCATGATGTTAGTTTCATTTCGGATAAACTAGGGTTCGTTAATTCATCAGGCTACTCGACCAACATAGCCAATGATAATTATCAAGAAACCTCTGACTAACTGAAAAAGATAATTTTGAAGGAATTTCACATTTAGAAATTTTCACAAGTT
This sequence comes from Trissonchulus latispiculum, assembly GCA_030248195.1. Lineage (NCBI taxonomy): Eukaryota > Metazoa > Nematoda > Enoplea > Enoplida > Ironidae > Trissonchulus > Trissonchulus latispiculum. The sequence goes on from JASAND010030634.1 coordinate 14,128, forward strand.
TCAGTAGGAAACATTTTGCCCTTCCAGAAATAACGAAAAATTTCTGGTTTCATGAAACAATTGCATTCAAGATTACTTGTAATAATTTTCGAACTCCATCTAATGAATACTATTATTGAAGGAACAGAAAAGAAAAGAAAAGAAAAGAAAGCTTTGTAATTATCCTTCAAGTTATCATTATCCACGGTTTAAAGGTCATCCCATTGCAACAAGTCTTGAATAAGCAGCAGAAATGGCAACAGGAAAAGTAGCAAAATTTCGATGCTGTTGCGGGATATTATCCATGGGGGGCTTCACACTGCTTCACACTGTGACCATACCATACGCCGGGGTCTGATTCCGCAGAGGGTCTGCCCCGACTCCGACGAGGGATCTTCCCCTAAACAATTCCAAAATTTTTGGGGTCTGCCCTAACATTAACAAGAATTGCGAATTTTTACAGTTTTGGCCAAGCTAGACAAACGTAAAATCAGCAATTTTCAGAAAATTCTTACAAGATGTCTAAAATTTGCTGCAGATGTCGTCATAAGAAAAACCGTCGGGTTAGTTAGTTCTTCATCAATGCCCTGACAACTTAGCCATCAAGAAGAGAAAAAATAAAGATTACTTTTGAAGCTACTTGAATGTACCCGAGATTACTGCACGCTGATTTTAAATTTTCCTCGATCAGTAAAGTGAAATAAATGGAACTAACAATCAATCACAATTATTGAATGTTTTATGTAGTTTCTAATTTTGTACGATTTCAAATTGTGCAAGAAATTTTGTACAAATTGAAATTGTACGTACGATTTTAAATTGTATAAGCATTATTGTACAATTTTTCAAATTGTACAGATGTTTTTGTACAATTTCAAATTCTACAAAACATTTTCGTATATTTACGAAAATACTAAATGTTTCTAGTTTAATTGAAGTCTTCTGAGCCTAGGACCGACACAATTGAGTACGAGTTGTGTAGCATTTTCTTTCCGAATCTGAAGCGTTTTTTGATTTTAGTCTCCGGTAACTGGATATAGACTGGATATGATAGTTTTAGCGGATTTTCCCTCTCCTGAGGATTCTAAAAATATATACTTTATATAGGCTTACTTCTAATAATTTTTTGTACAATTTGAAATTGTACACAATAAGAAACTGTTACATATGCGCTTCAGCGTTCTCGATATACATGACAACAATGTTATGAAAATAGTTATAGTTCAAGGAAGATCAGTGAGTTCCGAAGAAGATTCACCACTAAAATTGATATTCGTGCTAATTTTCCACATAATTATAGAATCTTTTGATAAAAATGCTCTAGTCATTCCCTCTTAAAATTTCTATTTTCTTCCTACGGTTTCCGATGACTGTCTTCGGTTATTCTAATTTCGTTTTGGAAATGCAGTTTATGAATCAAGTTTGATTGTGTTTATGTTTATAATTTCTATTTTCTTCCTACGGTTTCCGATGACTGTCTTCGGTTATTCTAATTTCGTTTTGGAAATGCAGTTTATGAATCAAGTTTGATTGTGTTTATGTTTATTATCATGTTTATCATCATGTTTGTCATGTTTATGAACCAACCTATGTAGAATCAAGCTCAGGTTTGTTGCATCTTTCCGGAAAATACTATTTTCTCAACTGAGAAATACTGCACATACAAAATGTGTCGATTTTCACTATCAGAAATCGGAGTACACAAACTAAACATAATCCTTTGCTGTTATGTAGACTAATTTGCATAACTTTGTGGTACACAAAGCGGTACGTTGTTACTGCTCCTCTAATCGCAGGTCAGGAAGAAGGGAGAAATTTTCAGGTGAATGATTTTCGTTTGTTTATAGGTGTCTTTAGCTTTAGTAATTTAATTATAATAATAAGAGCATTTAGGGAAATTCTTTCATTTTGAAACCAAATCTGTGAAGCTTTTCTATGCTTTTTCCCCTTCATCCAAATTTTTGTTCTAGGTTTTGCTTGGTTAAGATGGTCAGGATCGCAATAGTATTTTTCACCTTACAGCTTCTAACTATGATTTCTGCGGACAGGCAAAGTAATAAACTGTTTTTGGTTTGAAAATTTTTGTGCTTTATATATTTTGTTTTGATTTTGCATTGGCGTCAGTACTAAATCTTAATGTAATGATTTAATAATCGTTAACAATCTTTAGTCATGCCATCCATTTTGTTTATCTGCATCTTATCTATGGAAAGTGGGGTAATTCTTTATTAAGTTCGAGATGAGCATTTCGGCCCGTCGGCCGGGCCGACATCAATTGGTTAGCGGGCCGGGCCGGGCCGGGCTGAGTTCTTTAACAGCGGGCCGGAGCGGGCCGAAACCGGCCGGTTCGACTCTAAGAAATGTTGACAAATCACTAAACTTAGCATTACATTTACTCATTCAGGTTGTTTTTACAGCAAAATTTAACATTTCGTAGCATAATTTAGCGTTTCCAGCATTCACTAAATCCTTTGAAATAATGTTAGTTAAATTTTCGAAATTTTCTTTTGGCAAGCCGGGCCGGGCCAAATTTTCTTAGTTTGCGGGCCGGGCCGGGCCGAAACGTTTTGACAGCGGGCCGGCCGGGCTGGGCCGAGCAAGATTTTGGAGCGGGCCGGGCCGGGCCGGGCCGAAAAAATCAGGCCCGTGCTCATCTCTTTCGAAATAAATTTTTCATCTTGCTTTCTTTATGATTCCACATCCCTATCTCTGTCTTCGTGGTTCCTGTTTTCCTTGTTCAATTTCAAAATCCACGTGTCCAAATCAATTCACACTGTATCCCGACGAAGCTGTATGCAGGAATGCTTGTGATCAAAGAGGTCATGAATGATTTAGTTATTTCAAGAGTGCATAATTGAACCATATATAAGAAGAAGAGTGAGCCACTAGAGGGCATCTCTTCTTGCCATTGCGTGCTGCGCCCACAATACGCGAATGTTCCCCCGTTTGGTGGGGGGGTCGCTTTGTTCGACAAAACATGCCCACCTCCGGGGTAGGGGGGCAGCCAAAAAGAGGTCCCCGTTTGTGGGGGGAGGGGTAGATAACAGCCAATCAGATTGCAGAGACCCCCTCCCCTTTTGGTGCGGGGGGGGGAGGGACAGCAGAGGATTACGATAGTTTGTGTATTTCGAAAGTGGGTCTCCGTTTGGTGGGGGCTAGCAAAAAGACATCCCCATTTACTGGGGGCGGGGTATGCAAAAGGTGTCCCCGTTTGGGGGGGGTGCCCCACAGCCAATCAGATTCAACCAATCTTAGCCTGACTTGGCGACTCCCCCCCCCAAACGGGGACCCTCGTCTGCCTACCCCCCCCCTCCACCAAACGGGGACCCTTCTTGGCTACCGCATTCCAAACGCGGACCTCCGGATCTTTTGCGCTTTCCCCCCCCCCCCCAGCCCTAACTTTTGATTTTTTTGACCAATAACTTTGAAATTTGGTGTGGGTGCATTATGGAGGCTGCTAAATTCAAAAATACAAAAATTTTAAAATTTTAAAAATTTTTAAAAAAATTTAAATTTTTGTTTGGTAAGGGGGACCAAGGGGAACCAAAAAATTTTTTTAAAAAATTTTGCTGAACACTTGCATACAGTGGATTTCTGGGGCGCTGAGCGCGAATCTGAAATCCGTTTTTCGATTCTGCGTTTCGTTATATCAGTCTAAGCTTACATGTTAAGCTTACAACTTTAGCTTGTACTGAGCTAACGAAAAGCTGAATCGAAAAAATCAGATTCAGGTCTTCGAGCGCCCCAGAAAACCCCTGTATGCAAGTTTTCAGCAAAATGTTTTTCAAAAAATTTTTTGGTTCCCCTTGGTTCTTGGGTTTTTTGGTTCCCCTTACCAAACAAAAATTTAAAATTTTTTAAAAATTTTTAAAATTTTAAAATTTTTTAATTTTTGAATTCAGCAGCCTCCAGTATGCACCTACACCAAATTTCAAAGTTATTGGTCAAAAAATCAAAAGTTAGGGCTGGGGGGGAAAGCGCAAAAGATCCGGACCTCCTTTGCTACCCCTCCCACCAAGCGGGGAGGGGGGGTATGCTTCTCGACCCCCCCCCACACCAAACGGGGGAACATTAGCGCATTGTGGTCAGAGCACTGTTACGCAATGCCAAGAAGAGGAGCTGTCTAGCTTCTTGCTCTTCTTTATATAGTGCAATTATGCACGCTTGGTTGTTTTCTTCATTCTATATTTTTCTCGAACGGCATTCCTTAATTTTATGAAAGAAGAAGAAAGAAACCAGAGAGAAAATTTTATGAATAAACATAAATAGTATTTGAACAAACAAACAAACAAACAAACAAACAAACAAACCATTCTTGAGTAGGTCTGGATAGAACACAAGAATCAACCTGTTCTACTTTTCTGTTCTGTGCTCGATTTTAATTCACAACTTTTATTAGGATTGAAATGGGAAATTTGAAAGCGGAAAACAAGAGGCCTGGAACTAGTCACTTTTATTCTCTTGGGGTATACTGAAAGTTCATATTCCGTTGAGTTAGGTTATTCAAAATTCATATCTTAACAGCGAGATTTGAAGGACACTAAGTCCTAACTGAAGCGCTTCCGTCACGGAGACAAAACAAAGCCTAAGAAAGACAAAAGGCAAGACAATGGCAACGGCAAAGCATAAACAAAATTATTGTTATACTGAAATGTTAAAGTTTCTCAAAGGCATTTCGAAATTTTCCTACGAAACTCACTTTGCCCCGAAAAATTAGCTTTATCTTTAAAAAATAATCTCCTGTAGATTTTTTCACAAATCTTTTTCTCAGAAACCAACTCTAGTAATGAAAAGTTTTTGTTAATTTAGTGGGTTGTAGTGTTGTTTTATTTTTAGTAGTGTGTTTTATTAATTTTAATGCAGACCTGCGTTTACATTATCTGTGGCGCAGAAGCAGTCAGTTAAGTTTCTCGTCTAGATGTCCCTGACCAAACAAAACTTAGTGGCCACAAAAGTCCACCTAAGTAAAATTTGATTTGTGCTATCTATTTAGATATATCACCTGAAGTGGCGGCAGCATTTCCTGCTCAGACAGGTGACTACACTAAATCATTTTAAGTTTCAGCAGCTATTTGTGGGTTGTTGGGTTTTAGATACGAAACCAGACGTGGCTACATTTCAACGCAGAGATGGACGCGAGCCGCGGGAGCCCGCGGGATACCGCGGGATCCCGCAGGACGGGACGGGATGGGACGACAACTTTCGTCCCGCGGGATCCCGCGGGACAAAAATTTCTTATATTTACTTCAAAATTAGGGAATTTTTAAGAAAGCTAGATAACAGTTTTCAAAAGATTACAGTCACACTTCAAAGTATTTTATAAAATTTTATTTTGAGGTAATATAAGATTAGTTTGCTGTGCTGGTTTGGGTATCTTCTCTGATTGAAAGTTTGTTTAATTTTGAGTATACGTAGGCAATGTAAATGACTTCGAAGTTGTATAAAATGTTGATTATGTATAACCAGTCAAAGGTTTGATTTTTAACTTAAGACAGGACAAAGCTAGAGACTTTTGAAACTTAGCTTTATCTGCATTGCCTAATTTAATCAGTTATAATTTGCAAACCAGCTAGTCCTAACAGATCTATGCAATGCAATAATCATGGAACCGATGAGAACAAACACTATTCTGCTGGAGACCATATTGAACGAACCTCAAGCTGCGGAAATTATGAAGCAAGCGCAAGTTAAATTTTAAAACATGCAAATCATGAATCAGCATCACATTGAAATTAACCGGATCAAGGCGGGATCCAAGCTCCCAGTGACCCGATCCGAAAAGTAGCCCAAATTGACACGGTGACCCGGTTCCATCGCTTTTTTATGGCAGTAATTTTCTGATTCCGCTAAATTTGATTTTATTTGGCCAATTTCGCCAATATTTTGAAATCAACAATTGATATTGTTTGTTTGCAGATGATATAAACATTTCACATTTTTACCTACACACAGCAGCGTATTTGAATAATAAATTAAGTACTGACTTTGCATCTTAGCAAGGAAAAAATAAATACATAGTGTAAAGTTTACATAACAAACTTTTTTAAATTATCATATTAAATTAGAATTATTACCATTATATAATTTTAGCTAATGAGAGACAATAAGAAATTATGCGGGATTTTGCGGGACGGGCATTATTAAATTTGCGGGACTGCGGGATCCCGCGGGACGGGAAAAACAAATTGAGTGCGGGACAGGACGGGACGGGACGAAAAATTTCGTCCCGCGTCCATCTCTGTTTCAACGTCTAAGGCCTGACGATAACGAAAACACTGTTCCACCAAAAGGTTAAACTGATGCACCTTTTAATTGATCTTGTGTTACATTTAATTTATAAAATTTGACGTATATAGTTTTCAAGAATATGGATTTATTAATTGAACCAAGACATATTCAAATTACATTAAAATTTAAAATTTTAATCAATATTTACGCGTTCACATTAAGCATTACTTTACGTGCAGTTGTATAGTTTTCAATGTTCCCTTATGTTTTTTTAGATCAAGATCCAACATTTAATTTTGGTTTCATTTGTGACGAGGAGTCAGCCCAATGTGTGATCTGCTTCGCTGGATCCTGTCCAAGAAATGCCTATCGGAGTGATCAAAGGAATCTATGCAATTCTAATTGTAAGTTTAGGAATTTAGGACTTTACCGCTTATTCAAAATTCAGGTGATCAATTACAAGACTTCAAGAAAGATCACTGATGCCAGTTTTATTTGTGGTGATTCCTTTTTGGCATGTACTGTTGGTTGAAGGCTCAAATCAAGATGAAACTTAGGAAACCTTTCAAAACAAGTTCAGAAATTATTCTTTCGTGTAATATTTGAACTGAATTTGCAGGTGGGCGATCTTCTGCCGACCAGCTCACCTCATTGATACATCACGTGAACCAAATCTCGGTCGTCAACATGCAGCAGGTCAAGCAGCAGATTCAATCCGTTCAGCGTCAACTCATTCAACTTTCGCAACAGCTGGACCATTTCATCTGATTTTGACATTTGCCAAATTTGAGTGTGATTAAATATAACTGTCTTAACAGTAATAAGGGCGTGAAATATTTAAGGGGGGCTACTTGGGTCAAAAATTCTATCCTCACAGATTTCGATCAAATTGTGCGCATTGATAATCCCTAGGCAATCCCGTACGCAATCCATTGAAATTCGAGATGATTTTGTCCAGGGATAAAGAAGTTACAGGCATTCTAAATTTCCAATTCCTATTGAAAATGGCCTAAAACCGGAGCTTTCGATTTTTCGCTTCTGACAGCGATAACTTACCCAACCAAAACCGTTCGAAACGTTCTAGAGCTGATTTTGTAGCTAAATGCAATATATATATATTATATATATATATATATATCTAAAACTAGCCGAAGAGCTTTTTCAAAATTCGGGTTCTAACTTTTGTAGTAATCCTTTCTCAGAGACCATCTCAAAAACACAGATTGAAAAATCACGAAAATATGGTGTTTGGCCGATAACATTGAACAGCTGCAAAGTGAACGTTCATGCCAAGAAGAAAAGTTATTTAGAATCAAAAAAGCTATCGATTGATATAGATATTGTACATATTTGTAAAGTTCGAAAATTTTCAACAATGCCATATTTTGACAAATTTTATGAAGTTGCCCCACGAAAACGATTACTGTAAAAGTTAGAAACAAAATTTTGAAAAAAGCTTTTCGACAAGTTTTAGATATTGTAGTTAGCTACAAAATGAGCTATAGAACGTTTTGAACGGTTTTGATTTGGGTAATCGTTGTCAAAAGCGAAAAATCTAAACTTCCGGTTTTAGGCCATAGGAATTGGAAATTTTGAATGGCTGTTACTTTTGATCCTGGACGAAATCGCCTCAAATTTCAATGGTTTGTGTAAGACCTTAAGGAGTATCGATGGGCACAATTTGAGCGAAATCGGAGAAGGTAGAATTTTTGATCCAAGTAGCCCCTCCCCTTAAGGTCAATATCTCGGGGGCGGGGTAGCACTTATCGTTGTTAAGCTTGTGTTTAACTACATACGACTATGTTGTGTTTAAACTAAAGCGAATCCAATTGGTCGAAGGGTCGAATTTGTGACCGAAGTAGCCCCCCCCTTGAATGATGTTCTGTCTGACAACCTATTCTTAAACAACGCTATATGTACTTAACAGTAGCTGAACTGCGATATAGTAGTTCAAAACTTAAGTTAGCAATATTTCTGTTATATTCTTGATATTGAAGAGCTTCATACATGACATCTTTCCCCCTTCTAGCTGACAGCATCTTAAGGGCGAACAAATGCGTTCCTGTCGCGCCCGGGAACGAATTCCAAAGGGCGCTGGCGGATCCTGCTTGAAAGACGAAGAGCTGGTGGTGGAACCTGTGGTGCAGGGATACCTGGCGGTTCATCCCTAGGCAAATCAGCAGCTTCATTCTGACGTGGTTGTGGGACAACTAACCAAGACGGATTGTTCCCCGGAATGCCGGAGGACGAGTTAGGCCCCAGGATTTGATTGACATGTCTTCGCCAGATTTGACCGCCAACGTTGAGCTCGTAGGAAAGGGGGCCAGTGCGACGGAAAATAGTCCCGGTCGTCCACGTAGGTTTCTTGGTCGAGTAGTTTTTCACCCAAACCTTCTGACCCACGCCGAAGGACCGCTTGACTGATGGCGGGGGAGCCGACTTCTTTTCCTGTTGTGGTATAACCAAGGAGAGACGGGTACGTAGATTGCGGCCGAACATCAGCTGCGCCGGAGACTTATTTATCCCGGCAGTTGGAGTCGATCTGTATCTGAATCGATCCAAATCTTGATCAATCTTAGCTTTAAGAGCAAAAGGCACAGGTCTTGCCTTGAAAATCTTCGGTGTAGCGTCATCGTTTAGCTTTAAGTCTGCCTTGATTCCCTGGATTTTTCCTAATTCATTCTTGAAAAGGCCTTGGTATTTGTCTAGGAGTTGTTGCAAGGGGTTGCTTTCTTTCGTGAAGTTGCAGGAAGCTGCTCTTTGCAGGAAATTCCAGTCTAATTTGAAGTGTCGAAGCCAGTTCTTGCCCAGTAGTGAAGGTCCGTTACCACACACTACAAGCAATGGCACAGTAGCTTTCTGATCATTGACAGTGACTTCGGACGTGAGCTGACCAATGATTTTCACTTTCTGATTTGTATATGTGCGAAGTTTACATCTGGTCTTCTCCAAATCCGGTTTCCTGAGCACATGTTTCCAAGTGGCTTCACTGACTAAGCTCCAGTCTGCCCCCGTATCTACGTACATATTTAAAGTTGTGCCCGATATTTGTACTTTCTGCTTAAATGGATCACAGGAACTGTCAGAGATGGCATGGACGTACAGTAGCTCTGCTTCGGAACTTTCTGCTGAGTGTTCTGATTCTAGTAGGTGTGCTTTGTACGTTCTTGGATTCTTCTTGCTTAGACTCTGTAACTTTTCCCTACAAGCTTTCTCTATGTGGCCTTTTCTTCCACAAAAACGACAATCCAAGTTTCTGGTGTTGCATTGGTCTGAATTATGGCCTTGTCCATTACATCTGTAACATTTCATCGACTTTGACTTGTCTTTGAGCTGACTTTTTCTGATCACAGCTACCGATCCTTCTTTAGGTTGAGTGAGGCTACTTGACCTCATTTCGGCGGAATACAGAGCTTGTGCTAGTTCAAAAGCACGCTCCAGAGTTAAATCCTGTTCTGCCAAAAGACGTTGTTGTATTAGTTTATTAGCCAAGCCACACACAAATCTGTCACGAAGGGCTCTGTCTAGAAACTGTCCGAACTCACAACGTTCAGCGAGACGACGCAAATCCGCCAGATAAGCGGACATGGATTCGCCTGCATGTTGTTGTCGCTGGTGAAATTTGAAAGTCTCTGAAATCACCAATGGGCGAGGTTGAAAGTGTTTGGTCAAAGCGTCTATAATAGTCTGATAGGGCGATTCGGAAGGTTTTGCTGGGGACAGCAAATTCCGAAGCAGCTGATAGGTCTGGGATCCAATGTAGCTGAACTGCGATATAGTAGTTCAAAACTTAAGTTAGCAATATTTCTGTTATATTCTTGATATTGAAGAGCTTCATACATGACAAATGAAGTGGATGTTTTCTTTTTCTAATTTTCGCGCTTGTTCAGGGGCGTTTACAGCTACGTTGACATGAATCACAAATTTATTTTTGAAGCTTCGATGGTTCAGTTAGGGCTTAAAATAAACTTACTTACTTTCTTGTACAGGTAGTATAATTACATCAGTTAAACCTTAACCACTTTGGGATTTCAACCGAGGATCATGAGCATGGAAACGGAGCATTTAGAATGCGGATCGAAATATTTTATGTTCGCGCTAAAACTAACTTATATACTTCTTTACATAATCTTTACTGGATTTCAAATATTTCTGCTTAGTGAAGCATTGATAACAACAGCAGGAAGCTTCTAGCCAAATAAAGTGCAATTTTAGGTGAAAATCAGATTAACAGAGGTCAGAACAAGTAATTGGCCTGGTACATCTACATGCCTTACTTTGCTAGGACATACACAATATATCTTGCTTTAACAAGACCTAAAAGAACATTTTTAAATCTTATTGGTTGGCTAAACTTTGGAACCTGCGGCCGTCGGTCGATCGGTCAAAAGCGACCTACGCAGCGTTTTTTGCGTCCAGATATGCGTCTGGACGCAAAGTTTCTTACCTGGACGCAATGAAATTTTAACGGGACGCAAGCTAGACGCAACATTATTTCGGGAGAAAATTCACTTTTGTAAGAGTAAAAACTGTAAATGTTTCAAGTACCAATTTTTCCGTTTTTTTTTCAAAAATTTCTTCGGGTCCTGGGGACTCCGCCCCCAGACCCCCGCTGTTTCCCACTTTGTCATGGAATGCCAAGGTGCAAGGTCATGCCTCAATGTTACTCAGTGTTATTTGTTAAGTTGTTTTCCACCTGCGTCCGTATCAGATCTTTTTTTCGGCCACCTCACCCCAGTTGGTATTCCAGTTAGGGGTAGTGTCAGCTGTTTTCAAATTTTGTCTGGGAGGGGGAGCTGACACTGAATAACTGCAATCGCAATTATCCGAGGTGTTCTCCAAGGCTATCGAGGCGTCCATTACTTTCACCGTAATGAAGGCCCCGTGGCAGCGCTCACCAAGCAGGCGGCTGCCCCTTGCACAGACTCGGTAAATTGCCCATAGGGGGATGTCCAAGGTTTCCCCTGGAGGATTCTATGTTCGGCCCCCGTCTGGAGCCGGAGTGAACAATGATCAGAGTAGATCGATTGTTCTATTTCAGATCCTACGGATCTAAACTTTCGTGTTTGTGGTCGATATGTGCAGAGAGTACATCAACATTCCTCTCTGATCAACCTGTGCACAGCGTTAAAAATGTTGTCATTAACACTAGCAAATTGCTAATCTAATACAGGAGATAGAATTTAACTTAGCTTGTGGACTTCTGTTGGACATATTGAAGGATCATCCGCTGACCATTGCCATCGAGTTAGACTTTGCTTGTACCGTTTGATTATCGCTCCTTCGGATATTATTGCACCAATTTCCGCTTAAATCCACATATTACCATCAGTCGCTACGAGACTGTTATAAGCTGTCCGCTGCCAGTCTTCCCAATGTAGGCCTATCTACGAAAGTAATATAAGTAGTAAACTTAATTGAATTAAACCTAAACTTTGGTTGTTGGTTGATCTTAATCGTACGGATAGTGTCTCCAAATTTCTAGTTTTATGCCACAACAGAGAACTTAACTCGGCTAACAACAATTTAAAAAAATTGACGCCGTCTCATGTAAACCCGACTAAATTCTTCAACGTTCAAAGTGAAATACTGTACAATCAGTCATCAATGATAACTGCGTCTATAACCACAAACGTCTAAGTAATTAAAGAACTGCTGGACATCTGCTGACAACACTTAAACTTAATGAGATTTATTACAGAAGCTTTCCCAGCAGCTGACTTTCCAAAATAATATTTAATATTTAATTCCAAACATTTATAAGAAAAACTTAGCCGAAAACTCCAGCCGCATCGTAACATCATCAGATCTTTTCGAACTCGTAAATTTCACTTCAACAAATATATGGATCTAGGTGCATAATCGTGAACATTTATATTGTTTTTATGTAACAGGCCAGGCTTAATCAAGATTAGTGGTAAAGTAAAACCCCGAAATTAACAAATTTGTAACTGTAAATTTTTGGTTCTTCTAAAAACGTTTTCGCAATAAATGCACAAATGGCAATTTGAAATAATACAAGACTACCATTTCTCTAAAATTTTCAAATACGAAAGGCCTATGCACGAGCAATTAGCGATGAATCTATCGTAACTAGCGTTAATAGTATTTACAAATGCTTGACTGTATTGCCGTTGAATACTGCAGCACGAAGCATACACACACGCTTCTTTATTTATTGATAGTGACTTATTCAAAATTCAAAAATTTACAGGTGCAATTAACACAAACAAGTAGTGCCCAAAAAGGGCAATATTCCTTTGCTGAGAATTGTCTGAATTTTGGGTTAATATTACTTGTACCCTGAGAAAGAGTGCTAGTGATGTTTTGTAAACAACTATAGCACCTACAAGAGTAGCAACTGACTGGCATTTTCCTCTTGATAATCTACTGGTATGCTTTTTTGCAACGCCCCTTTTCTGGTCCCCTCTGCAATTATACAGTCATTCAGTTTGCTTCGACTTTCCTACTTTACAAAGCTTTAAATGCATTTCACCCAACCAGAGTTGCTGTGTTGCCAGCAAAGTTGCATTTATGCATCAGCAATGTTGCTACACTTTGTTACCACTAAATCACCTCAAATAGTTTGACACTTCATGAAGTAGGTTTATGTACAGAAGCATGCGTTGAAGCAAAGGTTTGACAATGCATTTTCCCCATATTATAACCAACGCGGAATTAAAGCTTGACTATAATTGGGAAAAATCGTTATTCTGAAATAGTTTTGAAACTAACTTGTTGCCAATAGTATTAATTAAATTCTCCATCTGCAGGAAGTTGTAGACTCTTTTTGGTCATTTTCTTGTAATAGCAAAATCAATTGTTGTTACAATTACCCCTGTCTTGGCTAACATCTAGCACCTCGAATTAAGTGTCATTTACATACCTGAACGGGAGGTCAAATTTCACTGACCCTTGTGGAAGCAAATTTGGGTACCCCTTGTGAGAGTGATTTTTCTTAGGGGTACTTTTTAAAGCGATTTTTAAGCGATTTTTGCCATTTTTTAACAAAAAACAGCGATTTTTTAGCCAAAACGCGTTTTTTCGACGTTTTTTAGCTAAAAATAGTAATTTTAAGGGAAAAATTCCGGCGAAGCCGGAAAATTTTTGGAAATTTTAGTCGTAAAACCTAATTTTTGGGCAAATTTCTGACCCCTTGTGGCCAATTTTCTTACCCCTTGTGGGAGCAATTTCGCGACCCCTTGTGGGCGACTTCGCCGGGGGGGGGGGAAATTTCCCCCCCTTTCCCCCCCCCTTGTCCACCTGTGGTCATTTACCTATTTAGACGATCCTTTTAAAAATAGGTATTCTAATCGGGAAAATCGGAGAAGAATCAACTAATGCAAAAAGAGTATATACTCGGATATACTCTGATGCTTTTAAAGTATATTAATAATTATGATAAAATCTCTACTTTCATGTGAACGATATAGCAAAAAATACCTTCTGAAGCTGAATCCAATCTCAATAGTTAATTCACCTATGCTTTGACAGTTGACAGTTGAATGTAGTGTTAAGTGTTAACTACTAGTTTTAGAAGTATTTTATCTTTTCTTTTACTTTCTTTATATTTAACCGTCGAGTGATCTATTAAAACAAATGCAGAAGCAACTTTAAAAGGCAATTTTAAGCTGAGCTCGGCGGGATCCGAAAAATGCTGCCATTGCAGAAATCTACTTACGATGGAAGGCTGTTCCGGAATAACACTCGATAGCATGCTGATCAAAGAGCGTAGTTTTGTTAACAAAGACTTTTATCTCAAGTCTGACCTAATTTGCATATTGTGAAAGATCTCAAGTCTGACCTAATTTGCATATTGTGAAAGCAAAAAATGATGCATAGCTAGCCACATGTTGAAGATAGGCGCTTTTCAACTGCCAACACGCGAATGCACACAAAACATACTAGATTCCCATATTAGGTATTCCGCTCCAGCGGAATAAAAATGCATTAGCATTAGGAGCTTCAGTTAGAATAGATGTAACAGTTGCCAAATTAATCTTTTTAAACATTTCCACAACGGATTTAATCCGAAATTTCAAAAAATCTCCAACTTCTGGGGGGCTCCGCCCCCCAGAGCCCCCGGAGCTAATTTGCAATATTGTTATCAAGGATCAGTAGTTCTCAGAGTTTTCGAAAACGAATGTATATTTTAATATTTACTACCTTTCTTCTTAATGATATTCCTAAATATTTCATAAATTTTTAATACTTTAATTAGTTTAACCAAGAGTACATAATGATAAGAGTGTGACAAGCGTCACACTCTATGCAATGAAGGCAAAAACAATGCTATGCGCGCTAACGGCTTACCCTCCCCCACAAATTGACCCCTCTCACACCGCCCCTATATGGGTACGTGGTCCAAACGGGGGTCGCTCGCTGCTTTGCATAATTACACGCTGCAATTAACAGGGGCCCAATTTGGGGAGGGGGTGTAGTGACTAAACTTTAAAAAAGATTGTTAAAGTGGTTTTCTGTTCTGCCACTTTGGAGATAGTTTTGATATAACTTTGATTAGCACCTTTCTGATATGCTGATTAAAGGATAGCGTTTAGTTAAGACATCTTTTAAGTCAGTATAGGGGGTGCAAGCGTGTATGCTTAACACATAGATGTACAAAATATACTAAGCGAGTGAGCGACCCCCGTTTGGAACTATGTACCCATATAGGGGCGGTGTGAGAGGGGGTCAATTTGTGGGGGGGGGGTAAGCCGTTAGCGCGCATCGCATAGTTTTTGCCTTCATTGCATAGAATGTGACGCTTGTCACACTCTTATCATTATGTACTCTTGGTTTAACTAACATTGAAATATCGGAACAATGTGTCAGTAATATCGAAAATTACTCAAGGCGTTCGTTAGATGCAACAGATGCCAAATAAAGTCTTTTTATTAAACATTTCCACTACGGATTATTTTGTAATTTCAAAATATTCTTCACTTCTGGGGGGCTCCGCCCCCCAGACCCCCCGCCGTCCTCTTGGACGCATCTATATACATATATTCTGTAGGTACTCTTATAATCGTGCATTACAGTTGAGCAGCATCTACTTTCTAAATAGTCTAAATAGCATTACACTACAGGAATTATCGAAATTTTCGTAGATAAAACAATTTTTGCACTAAAACACGTTAAAATAAGAATTCGGCCTGGACGCAAAATTTCTTAACGGGACGCAACTTAAATTTAGCGGGACGCAAGGTTGACGCAAATCCGAAGCGAAAAAACCCTCGTCCGAGGTGTGGGCCGACTGGGTGGTGGGCGTGGTTAGTTCACAAACTTGGGGGGTAGAAATAAGGCTGACTATTTTGATATATTTGCAATGTTAAATCTCAGCAACCCAGAAAGGTTGAAATCACTGTAATAAGCTTGCGTCGCTGCCCGGGGTGAGGCGCAAGCGGTGGAGCGTTCTACTTCTAAACCTAAGCTCAGTGGTGCGATCCCCGCCCTGGACATTTTTCTTCAATTCTGATTTCAAACTTTCCATTTGGCGAACGTACCATGGCCTTACCGCTCTGAGGAGATGAAGTCATTTGAAATGTCATTGAATGGTGGAATTGCAGGTCCTTGAGGTACTTGGTTTGGCTTATATGGTGGTTCTCCTGGTGCTAAGGGTTGTAATTGACATGGTTAATATGTTTTTGTGATTTGATATAAAGGCTCCCGGTTTTAAAGAAGAATGAACTATATGGCCTCGCGTTAGGAGGGCCCGACCTACAATTCCTGGAATGTCGAGGCGGAATTTTAAATTAGCAAGGGGAGTATCAGTTTGTTAAATATCAGTAACCCAGAAAAGTTGAAATCAGTGTTAATCTAGGAGTGTGGCTCTAGTGGTAAAACCAAATATCGGCGGTGCGATCCCCACCTTGGACATTTTTCTTCAATCCTGATTTCAACCTTTCACAACAATATACCTAGTTCCACCTAACATGGTTCCGGTTTCGGCTGCCTTGCTGAAAAGCCTTTTTTCAAATTTCGTTGAATTTTTCTATTCAATCAGCGCTGGTGAAACCGATCTGAGCACTAGTGCCAGGAGCTATAAGGTTATCAATATCAGCGTTCAGATTCCTTTTATGCGATGGTGCTCGAACCCTCAATAACCGGTGACTATCAATGCATACCACCTTCCCCTCTCCCTTGGGACATGGGCACCTAAACATCATTCTGGATGCAATAATCCCATCCTCATTTCCGGATGGATTAAACCGCTTTAATGAACTTTCTATATCTATCACATACAACACAACACATCTGCACAGAATTAGTTTAAAGAGTTCAATTGTTGAGAAAGTTGAATCAGTTGCTGATGAGACTTTCGAATTTCGTTTTGAACCCGTTCCTTGCTGGCTTCTGGAAGAAGATTCGCTTGGCCAACCAAAGATGACAGTGTTCTCACGGCGCTGACGCTTTGCTGACCTGAAAACATTTTACGCAACAATAAGAGTTTACTCATTCGAAGGTGGTTGGACAAAATATCCGAAATTTGTGATCTAAAAAGTTTAGTTTTCAAAATAATATAAAGTTGACCCCATTGTGGGGTATTTATTATTTGACTTTTCGCGCTAAGCGTTGAACCAACCAAACTTTGACGTACAGATCAAATTGCAAGCATCTCTTTGGTCGGTACTATAAGCATTGGCTGGGCAACCAGCATCGAAACAAAGAACACACTGAACTGATTCTTGATCGCAAATGAAACCAAACCGTGAATTGGGACCTAACAAATCAATGATAAAATCTAGTTAAAAGCAAGAATGTACAAACACAAATATACCTACGAAATTGCTGGTATCTATCAACTGTGAGCAACAGTTCACTTGAAGAAGGGTCATGGTCAGTGTCTTATCAGAAAGTTAGATTCCGGCGACTAGTATTGTTTACCGGCCCAATTTTTCGTGGGCCGGCCGGTGCCTCTTTTCGCCAGCTATTCAAAACACAAGTAAAATATAAGATATTTGATAACTTTCACGCAAGTTGAGGTGATAAGCCACAGAACCTGTCACTGGCCGGCCGGGCCAGCAGGTCTGGACAGGGCCGGTGCCCAACACCATCGGCGACAGAGCAGATCAATATGTTCTGAACTTCTGATACTTCTTTCCAAGTCATTGATGGTGACATTAGTGATGTTAAAACTCCATAAAAGTTTATTTTTGAAAACCTGTAATTTCCGGGTTATTTTTTAAAAATATTCCTTTGTGGATCATTAAATCGATCAAAGGTATTGTCTGAAACTTTCAGTGGCATAGCTAGCTAATTATCGTATTCATTGCATATCTTATAAATTATTAAATAATTACCAATTGTTCCTGACGTTCCTTCCCCTGACAGTGAAAATACCCCCAACACTGCGACATCGGACGAAATTTCTAAGACAAATCAAATACACGACAAATAAAAATACAATGCGTGAAATTGTTGCACGCACAGATCTTTTGCACTTTCCTCCCCCCCCAGCCCTAACTTTCGTTTTTTAGCCAATAATTTTGAAATTTTGCATGGTTGCATACTGGAGATTGATGAATTCAAAAATTCAAAAATTTTAAAAAATATTAAATTTTAGTTTGGTAATGGATGACCAAGGGGAACCGAAAAATGTTTTGAAAATGGTTTTGCTGAAAACTTGCATACAGGGGTTTTCAGAAGCGCTGAGCACGCATCTGAAGTCCGTTTTTTGATTCTGCTTTTCCTTAGCTCAGTGTATTAGCTAAAGTTGTAAGCTTGACATGTTCGCTTATACTGAGCTAACAAAAAGCCGTATCGAAAAACGGATTTCGGATTCGTGCTCAGCGACCCTGAAACCTCCTGTAATGCAAGTTTTCGGCAAGATATTTTTAAAAAATTTTTCGGTTCCCCTTGGTCATCCATTGCCAAACCAAAATTTAAAATTTTTAAAATTTTTTAAAATTTTTGAATTCTTGAATTGATCAGATGCACCCATACAAAATTTCAATGTTATTGATCAAAAAATCGGAAGTTAGGGCGAAAGATCCTGTTGCACTAATATCTAACACACTCATTCTCACAGAAAATATGAAAGATTGAATTGGGGTAGACAAATCAAAAGTTTTCGGTTTGCGAGTACAAAATGGGAAAATGCGGGCTGATAACAATCCAAGCGGAACCGACACAGCAAAACCCTAATCCAATCACAATATATATATTACTTGAATATAGTAACTTTATAAATGAAAGCAAGACATTTCCAGTGCAGAGATTTTAGTTTATTCTCCGTGCATTACACAGAAGCATACGACTTCGGCATCAATTTTTATATGATTATATGATCAACGGACTGAAAAACAATAACCTGCAGTGCATTAAAACTAAACGGCTGATCAGCGATTAGTCATATAAATATTCACACGTCATTGAATATGCAGTTAGCTAAACTAAACTTAAACTTGGACTTATATCTTTGTCTTGTTTCAGTCATACCAAAAATGATAGTGCACTCCCTATAAGCGTTTGTTTGAACGGAATATCGAGACCATGACGCCGGAAAAATCTAAATAATCCAGAACGGTTTCAGACCAAAACTGACTTTTCTTTTCACAATCAATCAAACAAATACTTCTGTCGTGATAAAGAGTCGAATCCGCAGGACAAGTTGATCTGGAAAGTGAACAAGGATAGCTGGATCCACGTAGACACAAATATGGATCTGAAATGGCAACAACAACCACAATAACAACAACAACAACAACAACAACAACATGTTAATGGACAACAAACGAACAAATCTTAGAGTTAAATACAGACAGTTAGTTCACTTCACAATTCACATAAGATTTATTTATATATATTTAAACTATTGTTGGCCAATAATTTTCTAGCTGTTTTTAATAGTCGGCTAGATTGGAGGAGAAGTTTGGAGGGAGGGATTCTCAGTCAGACTTAGCGATCAACTCACCAGAAAATCCCGCAACCCAACCTGACTTTTGGGCAGTTTGGGCAAAAATCAGAAACATCTAGTTCACCTTCTCACCCTGTTCGCCTCCAGTACATGTCTGGTTACAAGTCCAGACTTAGCAGTATTAGTTAACAATGTATAAACATTAAACTACTTACTTCGTTTATCAGAATTCACCAGACCTATCAACAAAATTAAAGAGAACGCGTTCATTATACTTCTCAAAAATCAGACGAGGTAAATCTTTAATAACTATAAAAGATCATAACCTTGTTTTCGCTGGCGTGGGTGGTGATTCCTTTTGGGCACATATTGTCATTTGGTGGCGTAAATCACGATGAAATTTGATGAAACTTTCCGAAATAAGTTCTTTTAGTGTTCTAATGTGGAATATTTTCTTGATTTTATTCAAAATAATGCAAAGGTGTGTGCTAACTTTATGCAAATCAATCTAATCCCTCCGCGCAATCCCGATTCAAAAATTCGAGATTTCCGGTCAGGGCGGTTTTTCCAAATTTCTGAGAGTTTGGCAGCAGCTATACAGTTATGATTATATTCATTCGAAAGATCTCATTGAGCTTCACATTTTTGCTTTTTAAAGCAAGTTTCTAGCTTTTCTCTACCGTGAGATATAGCCGATTTTCTTATTTTGGCGTCGAAAACTTGTCATTTTTGCAGAAATCAAATAATCCAACATTTCTTGAGCTACGCAAGCCGTAAAATCAAACTAAGGGCGTCGATCTGAAGGTCTCACAGGGGCAAATTATCCGACGCATGATCGTCTTCCAACTGCTATCCTGTAGGCTGCTATCATAAAAAATGTAGTTTTTGCAAAAACACGACCAATTTTTTTCAAAGATTGTGGAGCATTCACCATGCAAGTTGGAGGGCTGCTACTGAACAAATGTGTTCTGCACAAATATACCCAGGGACGATTTTTTAGTTGCCCCGATTGCTACTTTCTAGCTATAGTAATCGCTTGACAAATTTGGAAAAAGTACGCAAAATACAGGTTACGCACACATTTCAGATTATTTCTCTATAACGAAGAGCGATTTCACAATAAATAAAATATCGTCCGCAGCTATTTGATGAAGGTATCGAATGATATAACCGATGTCTCGCGAAAAAATTTACTTGAGTCTGCAAAAATTCTGGAAAATTATACTTCTTCTAAAATGTGTTAAAAAATATTTTAGAAAAGCAACGTTAGTTTCGTGGCATGCATTAAAAAGAGAAAGTGCCAAGCTACTTTTTGATATAAAAATGGCTTCTTAACTCCGAGTAATGAATGAGTAATGATGGTGCAAACTTTATGTGACCAAAGGGAATCACCACCTTAAATGACGATGACAACAAAACAAGCTTAAGGGGGGGGGTCCAATTTTTTGGTCATTTTTTGGACTTTCTCCGATCTCGCCGATTTTTACATATTTTATTATCCAAACAGTATATTTTAACGACATTTTAAAATTAAAGTCGTAAGTCTTACGGTTATTGAGTAATTTTACCTCAAATTTGAGGTATCATTTGTTAAACATAGGAAATTTGAAAAGTTGGCACTTTTTCGTGTGCGCCAGAGAAATCTGACGAATGGCAAAATGGATCCGTCCAATCTTTATATCATATTAATTCCATGTTTCCGAACTGTGATTTGTAGGAATCAGAATTTTGAATTAGGTTTCTAAAATGTTTAATGAATTTTTGAAGTATTAAAATTTGAACTGATGCGAAATTTTAATACTTCAAAAATTCATAAAAATTTTTTAGAGACCTAATTTAAAATTCTGATTCCTACAAATCACAGTTCGGAAACATGGAATTAATATGATATAGAGCTTGAACGGATCCATTTTGCCATTCGTGAGATTTCTCTGGCGCACGTGAAAAAGTGACAACATTTTAAATCTCCTATGTTTAACACGTGAAATCTCAACTTTGCGGTGAAATTACTCAATAACCATGACTTACAACTTTAATTTTAAAAACTCGTTAAAATATACGGTTTGGACAATAAAATATGTAAAAATCAGCGAGATCGGAGAAAATCGAAAAAATGACCAAAAAATGGACCGCCCCCTTAAGTTCGCCAACTCAAGAAGAAAATTTCTACTTTTCAACTGGAACCAAATTATGCAAATTAGGATGTGAAGGAATTAAACAACTAACGTCAGCAATTTTCGCTGGTTTGAGCTCTTCACTAATTTTGCCGATGTCATCGTTTTGCAAGCAATTTTACTCCAATAAATTAATAAAATATTTAAAAGTAAACTTTGTTTAATCA
Source organism: Trissonchulus latispiculum (assembly GCA_030248195.1). Lineage (NCBI taxonomy): Eukaryota > Metazoa > Nematoda > Enoplea > Enoplida > Ironidae > Trissonchulus > Trissonchulus latispiculum. Next base: position 35,532 of record JASAND010030634.1, read on the forward strand.
CGTGTAGAGTCTACTTTTTGCACATAATTAGAAAGCAAAGATTTAAAACTGAAAAAGTTTAGGTTAGCACAGTGCGAGAAATATTTCAATATTTCGATACCGATTTCAACTATGGTACCTAAATTAAAGGTTTCACCAAATCGGAAGCGTTAGGTCACGCATATTATCGCAGTATCGCCATTGCGTAGTGTGTCTACGTTGCAAGGGAGACATGCGCCGTTTTTGGTCTAATAAAATTGGCATCCCTCAAAAGCTGCCCTAATTTTTGACCAATAAACTGTGGCAGAGCGTCGGGGGTTTCGGTCATTGGGTAGCGTACTAGCTCAATTTTAGCTACGAAATTAGTTTTAAGGTCTAAAAATTAGCTATATGAAGCTTTTTCGATTTTGGAAAACCGTTTCTTATAGTTCTGTGCTAAAATCCGAATATGGAATCAGTTTTTCGATATGACTCTGCCCATACATAGGTGCTGACATGCGAATATGCTTACAATAGTGTTTTGGAGCAATCATTGTTAGAGTTGTTATTTTGTTATTTATAAAGCCGAGGTTACACTTGACAGTCTTGTGACAACGGGTTGTCACAACTGCAGTTGCCACGGAATTGTCACAACTTTGTACGTGTAACCAGTGACACAACGTAACAAGCAAGTGTAACCACGGCTTAAGGACTGCAGCGAGGCTAAGCGACCTAACTTCCTGCACGTCTTTGGCACGCTCACTTGTTTGTAGTGTACAATGTTTCTTTATCACTCTTTGCGCAGCCGATTTTTCGCGCTTTGATAGCATCGCACAAAAAGTTTAAGGAATCTACGTGGCATGAGCTCAATATATGTGAAGACTGTTTCTATAATTTGGGCTAGCAAAAGACACGGACTAGCGCGGCAATCTTTTACTGAACAAAACTTCTAAACAATATGGTCAGTTCACAAGCTCCACTGGTTCAGTTCATCGAAGCAGATTCAAATTATTAACAAGTAGGGAGAGTGGTCTTAGTTTTGTCTTTTCTTTATCTGACATCTGTTTCTTGATCAGTCCTAATTTGAGACCTAAACCATTGTTCAATTGATCAATCAATGTGACTGGAGTCTCCTCTACCGTTGCAGACGGGCCTGAAACAAAAACGAATAGATTAATTACAAAAACAACTGACCTATAGAGACAGCTGACAAACCAACAAACATCAGAAAATTCCAATTTTAATAAACAACAAATTTTAGTAATTATTGATAATAATATAGTATATTATTATTATATATTGTTAATAATAATATAATAATTAATAATAATAATAATATACACTAATTATAGGACAAAATCAAGTTCCATAAAAACAATTAATTTCTTTATGACTAAACTGAAAGAGCTTTTTGAAAGAATCTGGTGAGACATTTTAATTTGCCGAGCCGTGTAGTTCAGATTTTCCTGGGTAACCGTGACAAGTGAAGAATAAATAACGACTTTACTAAATGCAATTACTAATTCCCCTAATTAATGAAAGTTAATTTCAGTGTCTATTTATTTGGTTCTACTCAATTTATATATTTTTCAGATTAACGGCCCATCATTTTAACATCAGCATTCAACCAAACGTCAATCAATATTATCGTTGCGACGAAACTCATTGTGATAACAACAACAAGAACGGTATATATATTAAATGCCAATTTCACTTCCACAAATATTACAGAAACTAACAGGCAGAATTGCACAAATCCCTTTGATCATGTCGATAGACATTAACTGGACACGTTCCCTCCAAACAGATCACACATTGCGCAGATTCCTCGTCACAAATAAAACCAAAATCAGGATTACTACCTACAAACAGAAATTTTAACCGTATCCGTTAAATCAAGAGTTCATAATTCTTTTATATTTAAGAAGAGTAAGCCACTAGAAGGCTTCTCTTTTGGCACTGCTTAACGGTGCTCCGACCAGAATACGCGAATGTTCCCCCGTTCGGTGGGGCGAATTAGCCAACAGCCAATTAGATTGCAGAGACCCTCTCGTTTGGTGGGTGGGAAGTGCAGAGGATTACGGTAGATTCACTGCATTTCTAAAATCCCTAAAAATCTAAAATACCTATCTTGGCTGCCCCCACCATCCGCGTATTCTGGTCGGAGCACCGTTACGCAATGCCAAGAAGCATACCCCCTCCCCGTTTGGTGCGGGGTATCCAAAAATAGGTTTCCGTATCGGTGGGGCGGAGTAGCTAAAAGCGGTCCCCGTTCGGTGGGTAAATGCAGACGAGGGTGCCCGTTTGGGGGAGGGGGGTCGTCAAGACAAGCTAGGATTGGCTGAATCTGATTGGCTACTTGCGACCCCCCCCAACGGGGACCACTGACTATCCCTCCATCAAACGGAGACCCCTACTGCCTACCCCCACCTCCTACCAAACGGGGACCCATTTTAGAAATGCAGTGAAAAAACGGGGAGGGGGTGTCTGCAATCTGAGTGGCTGTTGGCTACCCTCCTCCAGAGATGAAACCGGGTCACTATTTATTGACCCGGTGACCCGGTGACCCGGTCGACCCCTGACCCGGTGACCCGGTGACCCGTTAGTTTTGAAAGTTCAGGTTTAAGCTTGCAAAAGACTGAAAATACTCTATTGGGGTGCGGTGAGTGTTTTTTTACCATTTTGGACATTTTTGACGACTAAAATATCAAGTCGGGCAAAAGTTTTGCTTTCCTTAAAGTAGTAGCATTGGAAAGTGAATACTGTAAGTAAGCCGGAAAAAATCAAAACGAGTTGCTCGATTTTGCACTCAATAATGTGAAGTAAACTACATACCTTTTTGAATCAAACAAATTGCAACAAAATACTTTGCCAAATCATAACATCATCTAATTCTAATCATAGAGTTTAACATTAGCACTTGTCTGTTTTATCATTATATATTTTAGTAAAATATTTCATTTAGGAGTTGTATGATTGAAGTTTCACTCAGCGGAAATTCTTTGGAATTTTTTCGTATGGCTTGGAGTCAGAGAATATGAAATAAAATCAATCACAATTGGTTCCTGAATATGTAGTAAGCCATAACAATTGCAAAAAATGCAAAGTAAAACTCAGAATCTGTAAACCTTCTTTTGCTAAGATTTTCCTTTTTACCTAAATTTGAAACCCACAGTCTGACCTTCTCCCTCCAAAAATAATAGCAGCAGCGATTAATCATTTACAGTAGATGAAGCATGGAGAATTTTAGGTTTTAAAATAAAACTTTCTGACTCTCAGGGGCCCATGTAATAGTTTTCATTTTCCAGTTAAGATTCAAAGCAATCATTGTAGTTTCAAACCTAGATCTAAGCTTGACAGGACATTACAAATATTATGAGGACACTACTACAGCAACAAGCATTTAAAAAACTACACGATTAGTTTAAGAATATTTTGCTAGTTTTTGACAAATTGTTGAAGTTTTCAGTTGGCAAAAATTGGTAAAACTTTGAAAAATATCTTATAACAGCAAAAAAATTCCTCCAATCAAAAATACCGGGTCAAGACCGGGTCAGAGCTCCTGACCCGGTGACCCGGTGACCCGGTCCATATAGTGACCTGAACTGACCCGGTGACCCAGTTTCATCTCCTCCCCCCTACCAAACGGAGGGGGGTATGTCCTGTCTCTTTGGCTGACCCCTACCAAACGGGTGAACATTCGCGTATTCTGGTCGGAGCACCGTTACGCAATGCCAAGAACTTAGCCAAGAGTAGTCAAGCCAAGAGCCGTAGCCAAGAGTAGCCCTCTAGCGGCTTACTCTTCTTCTTATATATAGTGCAATTATGCACTCTTGGTTAAATGGATTCAAAACTTTCAAATCAAAACAAAACAAAACAAAATCTTTTGGCAACGATCATCTGCCTTTGCAGCAACAAAAGAGCTTTTTTATTAAACTACACTGTTCCACTATTTTCAACAATTCGCAACTGATTAATGTTAAGCTTGTTCATTTTCTGTAATCGACAGAGTTAAAATTAAACTTTAAAACAGGCAGATTGTAAATATGATTAAATCTGCATATTGGAGGGATCAAATCACCAGTTTACCTGGCGCTGGAGGCAGTCTGATACCGGCTGGCAGCGAATCTGGCTTGGAGTCTGGTCCTGAAAATCAAAGTCATTAATCAAAATTAAAATTAAAAATCAAACTGATGGATGACTGCTGATAGTTATTCTGTCATAGAAAGCATAAATGAATAAATTGTTGAATGAAACACCTTTTTAAAGTGACAACAACAACATACAAATAATAACATAATAATAAGTTAATAATAATAATAATAATAATAAAACAAAATAAGAAACTTGCAAGCTAACCTCAGATAACTAAAATTTTAAGCTTCCGGAAATTTTCTGCATACTTAAAATCTTTATTCACCTGGATTAATCGGTTCTAATACAGCAACTTCTGGAGTTAAACCTAAACAAAAGTATAAAACATGTACAAATAATCATTGCGTAAGTAAATCAACGGGATTTGTAATATACTTTAAAAGGTGTTTAACGGTATTTAAAAGGTTAAAACCTAATTTGGCTCAAGATTTTAGTTTACTAAAAGGTACTTTTAGAAACGCGATATTTTAATTGCCAACTTGTTTTAATTTTACCCGGTTTTCTGATCCTTGTGGATACCTCTGGTGTCAGATCTAAATAAAACAAATCATATGATGGTCAACAAATACCACCTCAAAGGGAGTGCCCATGAGTCGGATTAGATAACCAATAAACCAACCAACTGTGTATTGTGAGAACAGTGGGAATTTTTCTTGTAAGTTTATACAATGTCAGATTATACATTTAGACAACTGTCAGACTTTCACCTTTTTTCCTTCTTATTTAACCGAATCTGAGTAGCCGCTATGTTCATTGTGTCCAGCTACTTAGATACTCTTGGATACACACTTTTTGGATGTTTTTCAGTTTACCTCACCGCTTAAAATTTTCAACACTTGACAAATCGAGATCAAATTTTGTAGCTTTGACAAGTTTTTTTGACTGTTCATTTCCGTGTCGTCGATTTCGCAAAACTAGATTTATCCAATTCGCAAGGGGAACCGAAGAGTCCTGTGTCTCTGAATTTGCTGAAAACATACATCTAGTGGTTTCAGGGACACAGAACACAATATAAAATCAGTTTTTCGGTTCTGCTTTTCGTCAGTATAAGCATCCAAATTTCACATTTTTATCGCGTTTATATTAATCCTGGGAAGGTCCGAATCCACAAAGGTGCAGTGATTGGGAAAACTAAGGTGATAACTTCCTCAGCAAAAATGCAACAAATTAACAGTAGTACGACAAAGCGTCTAATTATTTAATTTTGTTTAACACGTTTAATGTCACTTGACGCCGATCGACGTCATGCGAAGGACACCTTTTCAATGCAAATGTGGCAAGTAGAAATGGAGCACACTGGCAAATTCTCCATGTTTTTGTGTATGAAACTTGAAAAAAACGGCGGTGTTCCGAAACTTCTCCAATCACCAATAAGCTTTGAAAGCAACCCGTATTTTTTGTTTTGCAGCCAGATACCTTGCTAAATCACCTAAATGAAAAAATTAAAAATGGATGAAAAATGTAATAAGAAATGAAATTATGAAAAATATTGACCTTTTCCTTCGCAAACATTTCTACATTCTGCCTCTGTGGAGTAAAGCCTAAACTGCTGCGGGCAAGTTGACTTTGAAATAGAGCAGGGGTAGCATAAACCACGAAGGCACAAATAGGGATCTAAAAAATAGATCGAACAACAAAATATTGACACAACCTTGATGATGAGTCAACATTTGAATGGTCAACAAATTAAGGGTCAAATTTAGACTACATTTTTCATTTCGGGATGGGATTCCGCTACGTTCTAGTTCGATTTATCCCAACCCAAATCACAAAGAAACAAAATCGCCCCGCCATCTAGAAATACTCTTTAAGCAGAGCTAATGTTAAGCTACAAAACCATGAAAACAGTGTGCACGTTGAAATTAATAAGTGAACAAGAAGTTGCGGTTACATACTTTTTAATATATTAAAGTACAGAACAGAAGTATATACTAATTATATTCTGCACTATATTATATTATATTATTATATAATTATATTCTGCATGAGAAGAATTCAGAATTTATAAATTCGTTCAGAATTCATAAACACTAAAATTAACAAATTAGAGCCATACTTTGTTTATCAGATTCAACCGTAACCAGAAAATGGACTAGGCATAAAAGGAGACCCAGAAAGTACGCCATGCTGACTGAACCTTAAACTGCTTCAAAACTTTTCACAATTGAAATAGAGGTCAAGAGACTGAACATTGTATATACAAAAATACAAAATATACGTCCACAATTGAATTTAAAAATTTGATGCCTTGCCGGAATGCCCTTTAATGAATTATTTCTTGCCAAAAACGAAATAAATTTGATTAAAAACAACAGAAATAAATTATTTATGGTAATTGTTAATTATTAAATATAAACTATTATTATTAATAATAAAAATCAACTCACTGCTTTCGGTATTGTCGAATCGATTTAGAAAATTGCTAACAAATGCGTTCTGCGTTTCGGATGACGCACATTATTATGCAAATTAGGTAGTTATAGGCAAGATTCATGGGTATTTAGAATTTTCAAAGGCTTTATTGAAGACTTTGTCCGCCCTCATCACTGCTTGTTTTCGAATTCCTATGTTTTTTTCAAAATCTTGTTCGGTCATGCTGTTTCAAAATGTTGTTGTTCGGTTGTCAGCGCGACAGTATACTCTTGGAACGTTTAAATTTCCTTGCAACCAGAATTAAATATTTATAATTCGTAAAGTGCAAAATGGTTACTGGTAGGAAATTGTGAACTGAATTTGTAACAAAGCGGCTGAAATCCAGGGGTCAAAATTCCTTGCTACACAGAGGCAGACAGCGAGAAGACGTGGAGGGTCTACTCTTAGGTCTAAGGATCAAGCTAGCCTAGTGTGGTTCTAACCTAATCCAGACGGTCCGCCTGTTGGGTACGTGAGTTCACTAGTGCCTCAAGGCCAGTACTTATCAAGGGAACAGTTGCGATGCTTAACTGCCACCCACGGATCAGTACCAGGGGTTACCGCACAACAGAAGAGAACCTTGAAGTCGGAACAACTGTCACACTCGAACACGCAAGACCAGGGCTCCGTATGAGGGCTACCTTCAGGCTCACTATCAACAGTCCAAGCTTCAATCTCAGCGCGATTCCACGGCTGAGAACAGTTGCAATAGAAGGTTACCTCAGAATGCTCAGGCTCAACTAGAGGACTACCCTCGTGAAATAGGAAAAGTATGCTAAAGCTGTATTGGTTGTGACACTCAGGACACTGGTGAAAAGGCAGATTCAGTTGGTTCTCAGGCTCACTAATATCACTAAGATTTCCTTCGTCGTCAGCGTCTCCGTAGACAAACTCAATGGGCTCCAGACTGATCTATTTCCCAGATATCGTCGACTCAGCGGTTTCCTATCCAACCTTATCAACTACAACGACTTAAGCTTCCGATCCTAATTAACTATTTACTATGTCCAATTACCTCAATATCAAACAGCACAAACACACAAGATCAAGTACACTACAAATCTATTGCAAAACTGATACAAGAGGAATCCGTTCACCGCCTAACAACTAAACCCAAATCTATGATCAGTCACAGGTCCCTACTCCGAAATCTTAGCAGAAGAAGAACTAGAGCTGAAACCTAGTAAAATTTTGGTTAGATTAATATTTTAGCCTACTGGTTGCCACACACACGCACACAAGCACACTCGCCTAAACAGTACTCGATACTCTCAGACTGCGAACTGATTCGCAGTCACACAATGATTTGATTTTCGGGGTCGAGGAGGGGGGAAGTTCCCTATATGCTCCCTATATGTACCTGAAAAGTGTGCACAAGTCCACCCGTCCCTGGTCACGAATAGTTACCAGCAATACGCACCAGCAGAAAACCAATAACTATTCTATCCTCTGCTAAGAGGACGACCGGTAACTTTAAAGTTTGTTTGAAAAGTTAAAGAGAGAGAATTTGTGTAGCTTTGGCAGAACAGACGAGAGCAGAGCAGATCAAAGAACAGAAACTTCCAGAAAAAAAGATAGCAGACATTTTAGGGTAAAACAAATGATTAAAAGTTAATAATTGGGCGAGGATCTTCGGATTCTTCAATAGATCAAGCTTAACATCCAACCCACACTCCAATCTCAGATATGACAGTCCTAAGGTTCTCACTGTGTGTCCCTAAGCCAGAGGATGGCTCTCAGCAAAGAAGCTAAAGGCAAGAGTGAAAACTCAGCAAACTGACGGGGACAGGCTGAATTCCAGGTGATCCGGACAGAGCAGCGCGTAGCAAAGAACCAGGGGAGAGAGGCCAGGGGAATCCGGGGATTCTCACACTGGATGGTAGAGCAGGAAGAGACCGGGGAGCAGCTGATGTCCGGGAGTAGTGCAGCGGGCAGACGTCTGGGAACCGGCGAAGCAGCGGAACACGGAGCAGCAGAGGCGTCCGGAATCTGGCGAGATCACGGAACAGGCGAGGATCGAGAAGAGCAGAAGAGAAGAATCAGAGGCCCGAAGGCGGCACTCGCTAGAACTGAATCAAATGGGTTAAAACCCTTTGTCGGTTTTAACCCGGATTCAGCGATATTAACTGGATTTCACAGGACGAAAGGAGAAAGTTTGCTAATTTTGAATTGGAAACAGCAGACATATCCTGGATCAGGATTTTTGAGCAAAATTAGCGAAAACTTGTAAAATTAGGAAAGATGATTAGATGGAATAAAATTTTTCTTTTAGGCGTTCTCGACAAAAGTAGGAAAAAGAAGAAAGTTTGGTGAAAGATTTGTCTTTTAAAATTAGGAAAACGAGTAGAGGGGATTTCCATCGGAAATCCCCCACCAATGACGTATTCCTGAATTTCCTCTTCAGGCAATTCAGGGAAATCCAGCTAATATCAACTGATATTAGTATATACATGAAAGCAACAGTGATATATCAAATAGTCTAGGGCGGCGAGAGCCCGATTTGAACTTATGATTTTTCGAGAGAGTGACTCAAGGTCCGATTAGGTGGTTTTTTTATCTCGCGCTTACAAGTGTTATAAATCCTAAAGGAGATTGGGACCGCTCATCCTAAAAGGGGAAAGTTTAGAAACCGGGCTTCTGAAGCCCGAACCCATTTTAGGTAGACCTTCCCCCCAGGTGTACCCCAATCCCAACCTAGGGTCCGAGTGGGAGAAAAGTTTTGAAGAGGGTATCCTAGAAGGGGAGAGGCAAGGCCTCTCCCAACAAAACAGCTCATGGGGTGTCTGTGATTTTCCCCCCAGCATTTTGGGCACGCGAGAGAGAGAGTAGACGACCGTTCGTCACGAGCCCCAAATCACAGACTGACTGGAGTTTGAAATTTTGCTCTCACGTTAACTTTTGCCTCGTGTCTTTTGCAATCATCTTTCGATGATTGGTTGCTTTCATGCTTGCCTTTCGTCATTGGTTAAATTTGAATGAAGGACTCCGCCTCCTTTCGAGTGTTTTCCTTGAGTTTGCACCTGAGCAATCCATCACTCAGGTTACATAATTTTTTATGGCCCAAAGGCCGTTTTTCGAGAGGCCCAGAGTACCCTAAAACCCTGGCCATAAACTTTTACTGCGCTTTTGTGTTCAAATGCCTTTGTCCTGGGTTTCATTTCTGAAGATTTGGACCTTGCTTGCTAAACAGGCGCGCAGACGAAAGAGAGACCGATGAAAACAAGGAAGAAGGAGGAAGAAATCGTAATAACAGACAGGGGGGCCTGGAAGCCCAAGACGAAATAAGCAGTACCTAAACTAAATGGGACTTATATCTAGTCTAAAACTTAGCTAGGGACCTATTATTACATATTTGTTAATATTAATTCTTAATTTCTTTCTTTCTTCCTTTCAGGGGTGACTTGTGCCTTAATTTCAGAGGGGTTCCCCTCTGTCTGACTTATGCGTATGATATCATTCTGGGGACGTGAAAAGGCAGCGCTAAACCTCACACATACGTAGACCTAATGCTAGACACTCAGACTGGCCTTCACTGGCCTTCACTCACACACACAGAACTCAATAGTAGGGACCTGTAGATGAACCCCATCCGATTGATGATGCAAAGTTAAGGGGGTCAAAACTGACTAATCTCAGCTCGAATAAGACAGTGAACGAATTCAATTTCGACATTCAACAATTAAAATAAAAATTACAATTACGAAAAACACACCTACAACAAGACAAATCTATACACTGATTCTCATAGAGCTTTTAGTTTCTTTTGGATTTCAATTGCGAAAGAACAGTGAAACTATACAGTTACAATTACAGATTCTCTTATACAATGCGTAGTCAAACTAATTTACACTTCGTACGTAGGCAAGAATACAAGTATTAATTAAGCAGTGAACAATCATGAACTTAGCTAATTACAAAATACAGAATACAAGTATTAGTTAAGCAGTGAATTTTACAAATCAGTGGATTGCCGGGTTGTTTTCTCTATACTTTAATTTTCGGAGTATAATTTTTGTATGAAAAGTCAGTGGGACCTCGGGAACTAGAGATCTGTTATTCAATTCGCTTGAAAGGGTGGAGCTGCCAATCACATTAGTTGAGGCGGACCCAGCCAGCAACAACTATCCTTAATTTTAGTACAAGGCAGTCCTGTGAACAGTCTCTAGCCCTTTTCCCTCAGTGTAATTTTTGGTTGAGAGGCTCAAAAGGTTAACTTCAAACGTTTTCCGATAGCTGGCCATATTACGAATCCAAACTTTTTTAAGCACACCCAATTTGTTGAAAATGACGGAAGAGACACCACCTTATGTGCAACCTATTTGTGATAGGTTTCATCAACCAATTAAATGAGAAACTTCCCTATTTTAGATCCGCTTCTTAGGGGACAATCAACCAAACTTTGAAAGCTCTTTAAGAAGACAATTCAAAATTCCTTATTTTTTCATTTTCTTTACAAATTGTCTTTATTGTACGAAGAAATTATCTTGTTTTGTTTAACTGGTATTTTTAGTTACAGTTTAGTTGCGTAAGTCTCTCATAAGTTGCTTGCTGTAGGTTTTTCTTGCACAACCGATGATTTTGCGCCCACGGATCATCACCTTACGATTCGATCGTTTTCAGCATTTTTATAAAATACAAATACAATGAGGAATAGCTAGTCTTAGCTAAAGTGGAATTATGGAATTCGTAGCAGATCGGATTTGTCTAAACGCCTACCTTCGCGAAACTACTAATGATTATCTCTGCTCGTACCTTTCGGTATTATTCAATGTAATTTTCTAAATACCAACACCTGTTACCAAGCCTAATCCGATTCCTTTTAAACCAAAGCCTTTGATCTAACGCTTGTAGTTGGATAGGCCTCCCTTTTGACTGAACCTGAGCAGTGGTTTGCAGGGGACCTTCATGTCCTATTTGTATACTTCAAGGACAGTCCCCGCATTTTCTCCCTTTTGGGCAACACTGGTAGCTAGCTAAAGGCAAATAGTTAGATTATGGGGTAAGATGCTGAAACCACGTTGTTGATAAGATGAAACTTATTGTCGGTGATTTTATTAATATATACATATTTGTTTGTTAAGACTTGTTTGCAATTCTTATTTTTATTTCTTTATAAAATTTTATAGTGAAATTGAATTATACTACGCAGTGTCTGTCTTACCACTACCATGACCTTTAAAAATCCTGCTTAAACATGCGCAGCATTACTATCGTAATACTGAAAAATGTAGTTAGTTATTGCTGATTACACCTGTATTTATTGCCGCAAATATCACCTCAAGTTCCATTTGCAGTTTACATTTTAAATTTTTTAACCTTTGAACGTTTTGGTTTTAATATTTGTGTTTATTGATAGGCGAGTATGGCAATGCAGCAATTGGTGGGTTTGACGGTTGGAGCGATGCTGTGAAGTTGGATCCCTCTAATGAAATGAGATAAGGTTGGGCTGACCATGTCAACAAAAATACTATCATCCCTATTGATTGACTGATTGATTGCTGAATTAGTCAGTTCTGTACCAGGTTAGAAAGACTAAACATATAGAATGATAATGATAGTTTACTTACAATTTCTTTCAGAAACTCATTGAATTTGATATGAGAATTATCCCCTGCAAACACAACAGCTGGATGGTGCAAAACGCAATAAAGAATTGATTATGCAATAATTAAGAATAGGACTAATATGACAATCTGCTTGTGGTACTTCACTTGAGGTTGGAGTCTACATTCCTTACATGATTGATGCATGAATGCCAATTATGTAACAGACATTATATATTTACATGCAGAACTCCTCTCCTTTTATGAGGGAAATAGTATAGGATTACGGTAGTTTTAACAAAGTTTCAAAGTTAAGACCGTCAGTAGGAGCAAACTCCCCGCCTTGAGACACAAGCCAATCAATCAGATGGCAGCAAGCTCTAGCAATCTGTGGTTAGTTGATGCAGGTACCTTTTCAGTGTTTAGTTTGGTATCTTTATTTAGTTCGGTATCTTATTTCAGCAAAGGAAGTGGATTTCCAGCTAACTGTTATACAAAACTGAAGCGCAATTGGGGATCCCGCCTTCACATTTTCTGGTTGCTGAACATTGGATTATCAGCTTTCAATTCAACTCTTCAAATTAGACTGAAAACAAACTTTCTATTCACCAAAATTTAGATTTTACTATTGTTACTGTAATCTGTACTCTGTCATAAGCTCACAGTGTGACCTGTCTCGAATTGTTGCCGACTGTGACTGCAGCATCAATAAGTTTTAGGTACCTTTATCATCCACTTTTTCGGGAAAAATCGGAAAATAAGGATTTTTCGGATCACCAAATTCGCCTCCACGGCATGTCTCACAACCACCGCTAGTATTATACATTTTTTGTGCTGTATTCGCAGTCGGAACCTCATTGCTGGGTATTAAGATGACGCTGTACTGATTATGTTAGTTTGTTGATAAGATGGTTGGGCCAATGTCGGCAACATTTTGCCGAACGTCAGCGTTGGAGGGGGATTTCGCCTGAATGATGTCGGCATCGTGTCTGTTTTGTGAACTACTTGCTCGTTACCTTTTTAGGTATATGTAAACCAAGCAAATAAGCTCATTGCCATATTTTTGTCATCCCTTTATGCTGTTGGTTCAGATTATTTTCGATAAATAAAGCATGTATACTTGCCAGCTTGAACAGGTACCGATCGGGAGACAGGTTTTGAAATGATGATCGCTAC
>JASAND010030635.1:0-17502 GCA_030248195.1 Trissonchulus latispiculum
CGGTCCACTCCTCCGCTGGCCCCAGGCCAAACAATGTCCAGATTATACACATTGCGTCAAATTTTCCCTATTCTAGGGGGAGCGCTAACGCGCTCCCCCTAATTACGCTAAAATGCACAGCTAAGCAAACAGAGCCATAGCTTTAGCTAAAAACTATACGTACTTACCAAAATTAAAATTTCATTAAAATCTAAAAATTTAAATTCAAATTACTTAGCCCTAGCCTCAATCATTTCCTCAATTCGGGCATAGGTAGTCTTGGACCGAGGCAGAGAGATTAGGAAAGGCTGACCGACCAGTTCTGGGGTCCGGGATCGGTGGCAATTGAGCCGATGCTGGTTCCAGTCCTCCTTTTGACAATTTCTACAATCATAAAAAACATAATAAAAAATTAAAAATTATAAAAAATGCAAAATGTAGGCCATACAAAATTCCACTACATTACAGACAAAAGGCAACTAGCGATGACATAACAGTAGAGAAATAATTAAGAGTTTAAGATTGAGAATTAAAAAGCTTCGCACAGCTTTTGGATTTTCCAAGAAAAAACTGAAATAGACTGAAAAATGGCTGTTTAATAAGCAAAAGTAACAGAGAAAACCCCAGCAATATTATGCTATCACAAAATATATAACCCTTCATAATTTGCAAAATTTTAAACTCTGCAAAATAACGACAAAACCGACACATTTGACCGAAATTTGTAAACATTGCCGACAGTTAATTATTTCTTGAAAAAGTATCACAGAGAAATAATGAAAAACGCCTGCCAATTCTGATGAACACTTATTCCAAAACAAAACCCGAACCTTCCAATGTTAATAGTGAAATCAACTAACAAATAGATAGTATATACGTACTTATCACAGTAGACCACTTTATAGCAACGAGTACAGATACGTAGCTCCCCCTCGGAGCGTTGACAATTCTCACATCTGTCCGGCAAAACCCCCCGGGATACCAGAAGACGCTGCAGGACCCAGAGGTTAGTGACCGGCTCACCGCACAGCTCTGGATCCAAACACTCAAAGCTAGAAAGGAAGAAAGAAATTAAAATTAATTTAATTAAATAAAATTAAATAAATACATAGAGACCCCCGGTAGAGGATGTATTATGAGGTATTATGCCGGTAGATAGGGAAAATTCAGACACTCTGGCAAAAAATCAAAAATGTTTTAAATCAAAACTATAAAACCAGTACTGAAGAAGAGTATGTACACTATTTAATTTAGAAGACATTTTTAGAGACAACCGAAAAAGAAACTGACAACACTTACACAAAGATACAGTCAGAAGGATTGATACCAGACACGCCATCCGTGGGGCTGAATACCTTCCAAACTTTTCGCTGGAAAATGTCCGCTGCAACCAGCTGAAATCAACAAAACGTTGACGCAATTAGCTATTCAGGATTAAAATTAAAATCAAAGAAAAAAATTTTTTCAAAGAAAAAGGCAAATTTTCAGAATAATATAAACGGCAATTCAGCGCTCTATTTTAATTAAAACAGGCTAGGCCTAAACCTCTGATAGAGCTTTGACTCAAATAGCTATTGTAATACATTACAACAACCATCAGCCCAAAGAAAAGTGCACATACACATTTCGGTTTAACGGACAGCCTGGCACCAATATCGTTCAGCATATCTTGTACGAGGGAATCTTCACGCATGCTTAACTTCAACTGAAATAAATCTAATCAATTTACAAATCATTTAGCTTTATCTTGTTTCAAATCCAAAAATATTAAAGGAGGAATGGTAAAAAACGAGAAAAAGGGTAAAAAAGCGAGAAAAACATCCAAAAAATTTATACAAAGAATATTACCTGCTGAGGAATAGTGTAGACATTGGCACGAAATACGTAGACGGTGGCCAGACGCTGACTTTTGGGAAAGGGCACAGACAGGTAGAGAAATGGGTCAAAGGTTATGGAAATCTGAACAGAATAAAAAACGAAACAATAAAAATCTAACATTTTATTTGATTTTTCCACGACATTGTTCCACAGTCTAGTACAAATCTTTATGTTACAGCACAGTAAACTGTGATAAAATACAAAGTCCCACATCAAGCGCAGTGATACAAAACTTGCTAAACGTGGATTTAACGAAACTATAGTAAATCTCACATTTAGGAAACGTATTATAAGCAAAACCGAGCTTCTTAGCACCAGCATTCATGCGGTTAGTCGTTCACTGCAAATTTGCCCCCTTGTTTAAAGATTAGGAAGCTTAGGTGTAAGCTTAAGGCTTACCCGATCACACTTCGGACACTGTAGTCGAGACTTGTACTGTCCATGAAACAGGTCCACAATGATGGAATCGTTACGCAGGAGATGCGTCGTCCAGGACTCTCGAGCAACCACCTACAAATAAAAAATTTATTGAGAAAAGTTGAAATCAAAATTGACACAGATATGGGGGGAAGGAAATTTGTTCGGGGGGGGGGGAGACCCGAACCACCGAGTTTTTTTATTCTGGCAGACCAGCAAGACTGGAGGTCAATTTTCGCCACACAAATCGATGGGTTGGACTCCCCTCCTTTTTAAAACCCTGGACGAAGCTAATCCAAATTTATGATACAAGAAAAATGCAGCGCACGTACTTCATCTGGTCGTCCGTCGCTTTCCACAACTTTTGTCAAAGGCTTATCCTTGATTCGATTCAAATCCTGAAAATAGAAAAGCAAACGCAGGCGGAGCCAGGCCACAAAACAGACACAACAACAACAAAACGCAGGAGGAGAATTCTACAATTGCTTGGTGAACGTTTTAAATGTCAAAAGTGCGTAGATAGCTTAAATCAGTAGCATAATAATTAAGACACAGATTAGCCGCTTGTGCGCACATGAAAAGGAAGACTTGCTGATGCAAAATGTTCTTAAACCTCTTGCTATAAGCAACATACGTAAATGTTTCTCTAAGGTAGAGTACATAAGGTGAGCAAAACCGAAGCAGAAAATCTAAGGCCAATTCCGATTTATTTATTCCTAAACAAAAGCAACAAGAGCCTTTTGAACCTTAAGGTCTATGTTGGTCTATGTTCATGTTTATACCTAGCCTATTCCAGAGCAAACTCTTAAAATAATAAAATTGGTGTACCTCGTGTAAACCATCCAATAGAAATGAAAGAAATTCTTGGGCATCGTGCTGGGCAAAATTGGCAAACTGAACTGCCTTGGTCGCCACCAAATTCTAAAATAGACAACAGCATAAAAGATCACAACAAAAAATTCCATGTATATACTGAAATTTTCTGAAGGAAATTTCAAATTTCTCGATTTGAACTCCAGTTTCAGCTCATTCTACTCACAGATGCACCAGCGGGTGTCTAGTCGTCAGCCGGTAAGAGTAAGAGCGTCTCCGCGTTAAACGCAAGTTAAACGTTAAAGTTAAGTTGGGGCTCGACTCTCACTTAGGAGAGAGACAAAATTTTTAGAGAGTCAATGCTTTCAATCTGTGTGTGTGTGTGTCGTGTGTGTATGTGTGTGTGTGTGTGTGTGTGTGCAACATTTTATTTCTTGAACTAATGCACATATGTACGTACACTTATGTATTTATTTTTGGAGACTGGAGTTCCCTACAAAGAAAAACAATTAATGTGGAAAAAAGGTTGCTCGCCTCCAAGAAAACCATGCTAAATTTCATACTGTAGAGCCACGTTTGACAAGTTTTTAACCAACAGCTACAAAAAAGCGTATATACCGGATAGCACTCGGAGCGAATGTCGGGTGGAGGGGGGAGGACAAACCTTTAGATTGATTGGTTCAATACAGCGATGTAGACCGCTCCACATATCGGACATGAGTTGGGAAAATTGGTGGGCAAGGGCACCGGACATTCCCAGAGGGTTCTTCTCATTCACGTCCCATCTATAGTAGCTCTCTGAAACAGTAGAAACACAAAAATTAAACAATGCAAACTAAATGACAATGATAATAATATGAATATTATTAAGTAAATTTAAATGGGAAAGATTTCATCCGATTTTGAGCAAATGTTAAAAGCAAACAATGCGGCGTAATACAACAATCGAAACTACACCATAATTAATTGGGTTGCCCAAATTGCATTCATTACAAACAGACAGTGTCAATTTTCATATCCTTTTGTTTCAATTCTAAATCATCTAAGATTAAACAGTAAGGGGGGGTCACTTTGGTTAAAAATCGATAGTCGCGGATTTCGCTCATTTTCACATACAATATGCCCCCCTATGTTCTCAAAAATAACTTAGAATATTAGCGTTCGAAATCAAACTGTGACATAGTTATTCAGGATCAAAGACGGAAAACTTGAAAATTCCGGTGAAGATCCCTGCAAGGTCAGGTGGAGACCAAACGCGACCGAAAACAGGGTTAACCGATACACCAAATTATAGCCTTTACTAAGGTAATATTTAAGCGCAGACGTAACTCAAGGCCAGCTATCCAGGCGTTCCTAATGCATGCTTGAGTGATGCACTGACCTAACCTTGTAGGACTGCCCAGTATAATATTAAACTCGTTTTATCTTGCACAGACACCATTTTAGACCCATGGTTCTATGA
Organism: Trissonchulus latispiculum; assembly: GCA_030248195.1. Lineage (NCBI taxonomy): Eukaryota > Metazoa > Nematoda > Enoplea > Enoplida > Ironidae > Trissonchulus > Trissonchulus latispiculum. Next base: position 4,550 of record JASAND010030635.1, read on the forward strand.
GAAAAGTTGCTCCTCGTTCCATTAGCTATCGATTGATACCCAATTTGTCTATATTTGGAAAAATTTTAAAATTGGCATTTTTCACCTATAAAGATCAAAGGTGCCGCCACAGCAGTCATGTTCAGGGGCGCACTTAGGGAGGGGACGGGGGGGCGGCCACCCCCCCCCGTCGCGATTCGAAGGTAGGAAAAATTAAGGAGAGAAAGAGGAAAAAGGGCAAAAAACCAAAACATTTCGCGCCTTCGGCGCGAATTTTCCAGTTTTAACGGCATATTTATTGCATTTATGAAGAAAAAGCTTGGAATGCATCCGACTTTTCGGAGAAAATTACCACTTCTGCCTAAAAATGTCAAGAATTTTAAAAAATTTTCTCAAATCTTCAGTATGAAAAGAATTAAAGATTCGAAGACCGATTTTATTGCAAAAACAAAAAATTTCTTCAACTTCTAGGGGGCTCTGCCCCCCAGACCCCTCAGTAGATGAACGGCTGTTTCGAAATCTTGTGCACCTGACGAAAGCAAAAACTTTTTGAGGCTCAACTTTTCTCTTCTAAATCCCGGGTGCGCCCTTGGTCGGCGCAAAATTTATTCGATTTTTGTTTAATTTAGGTTTTTTTGAATTTTAAACCTGGTTTTCAAAAATTTTGCCCCCAGACCCCCCAAATTTTTTTGAGGTCCGCCCCCCCTGAAAAAATTTCCTATGTGCGCCACTGGTCATGTTCAATGTTGACGCATTTGTTTTGGCCACATTATGTGACAGACATGAATATATTAATTAATCTGCCATGTTTGGTGATTTTTTACCACATAATGAGTGAGAAATTATCAAAAGAATGTAAAAATTATGAAAAATGGCCATTTTTAGCAAAATTTGCTGTTTTTGTGGCAACTTTTTTGAGCTTACTGTAGATGATAGAAGCATGCGAGTCCTTTCATAAGACGTGGTTTTATGGGTAGAGTGCAGTTATCTATTGGCCGTTTCTGTAGCTTTTGCCAATCGTTCAGGACAAGCAAAAGAGTACCGTAGGTCCTGTTTTTCATGGTCCAAAAATGGCCGATTTTCCAAAATTCTGACTTTAAAAATTCGCGAAAAATCCAAAACTCAACAGAATCGCTTCAGAGGAGATAGTTGCACTCTACAATATGTCCTTAATGGTTCTGAAAAGGTTTCAGTGCTCTGCCTCTTATACAGCGAAAAATTTTTCTGCCACAAACTTTTTAGAGTAACTTTTTTCATTTTCCTATGTTTAACACATGTCGAGGTCACCTTTGAGCGTCTGTACAGAACGATAGAAGCAATATTTCGCAAAACGCTCTGGTCTTGTTTCGCGGACCCACGGGGACTACAAAATACGTGAAAATGATCAAAATCGGAGATGGTCGAAAAATCGGCAAAAAGTGCCCCCCTTAATCTCATTCAATCTGCAAATGTGAGCGAATCCTTCGAAAAACAACTGCAAGCCAAACCAGTCTATTGCATACGCACTCAAAAAATAGGTTTTCAGCTCCACAGTATTGATCAGGATTTGAACACAGGAATTGAGGAAACAGGTGTTTCCCAGATTCCGAAGACCCGTGAATCCGGGCGGAACGACCAGCTGCTCTTCGTCATTGTAGGGACCCACTTTACAGGTCGGCTTGGAGACGGAGGTGGAGCTCGCGGCCGAACTGGGACTGTCCTACAAAAAACCAACAAAACAATTAAAAAACAACAAAACAATTAAAAAACAACAAAACAATAAAAAACAGCTGCATAAATGCCTTCCTCAGCCTTTCCTGGATTCGCCTGCCACGGCAGCACTCTACCTTCTTGATGTAAATTTAAAAATGTAGCATAAAATAAGCAGAGAAACAAAGAAAACAAACACATTATTTCCAAATCAATTGCCATACATTAGTCCGTAAAATTATCGTAGTATACATTCCATTTTCATTTTTCACCATAAACTTACTCATCAAACTCATTATCTCTTTAAAGAACTACGTACATAACCGTATACCCACCCATTCATTGTTGACAACTGAAGAATAGCTGGAGGGAGGAGTTGCCACTGACAGGGGGCCAGGAATCGGGGGGTCGGGGTCGGGGGACGAAACCGGCTGGGAGGGGGTTGAAGACGCAGCCGTCGCTGGCAATGGTATGGCACCGGGAATGCTGGGTGCCAGTGACTTGTCTGAAATTAATTAATGTAATTACTCTAATTAATTAATTAATAATCAATTGTAACTATGCAATTGATAACAATTATACTATTATAACATTGGTAACAATTATAACTATTATAACTATTGGTAACAATTATACTATTATCAACACATTTATAAATAATCATATCGCCCTTGATCTGGCAAAAGGACCTAACTAGACCAAACGGTCGAAATGGCGTTTTTTGCAGATGTAGGTTTCTTTATGTGCTGAGTTTAATCTGGCAAAAGGACGTATTTGTACAAGCTAAAACGAAGAAGTTAAAGCCATTTGTCATTCGGCACTATGTTCAGAAATTGTGATAACTGGTCTCTTACAGGGACCTAAGTCACATAGGTCATTTTGACACACTATGATTTCTACACATTGCATACTACACATTCACTGATTTGATCATTGTTATGGCTTACTTAGGTCTTTTTGCCATCAAATTTTACATTTTTCAAATTTTTTCCTGTAAGACGCTTAACTATTAATGATCCAGCAATCAGTAACAGTTCCTTGCATACAGCAAATGCTGCTTACTTAATTTTAAATTACTGCGTTAACAGAAAACCCTTTTTGACAAAATAACGCTAACTTTAATAACGAACGCCATGTTAGCAGCTTTTCTTGTCCGCTGTGTTTGGAATTGCATTTAATTCTCAAAAACCAGTCAATCCTAATATTGTACCGGCTTTTTGTTTCATTTATGCGAGCTTTTTCACGATCTAAGACGTACTTTATGTAGAAACAACGTGAACCTTGAATACATACTTTTCTTTCCAGAAACTGTTATGTCGGGCCATGGTTATGCGCACATTAAGCTTAAATTGATAGAGGTAAGTCGAAAGAGGCAGAAGTGAGAGCTACGGCCGTCAGATGTTTTGATTTTTTGAAAACATTGTGCAGTTAGGGCAAATAATTTTGTGTGTCAAGGAGAAAATTTTGGTATGGCAAAGAGACCTAAGTGAAAAGTAACTAGCGAAGTAGCGAGAATGGGTTGCCGCGGCATTTTCCGTTTATAGATGGGCATATCTCCCAAAAGAGGCACCTTTGCGACCCAGTATAGTATGATTCTCGTGTAGTCCGTATCGAGAGCTCTCAATAGAGTAGCATATTGACCATATTTAGAGTTGTTTAGATTTTTGGTCATTTTGGTAGATTTTGACCATTTTTGACCCCTTTGAAGCTCCGTAACTCAATTTTCGTACACTTTGACGGCTTGGCCCTATTACAACTTTTTATCAACTCAACGAGAGCTTTCGAATAAGCCCAATATTAGGTGGTTTCTGATACTTTCAATTTTGAGCCATTTTGGACGAATTTGATCATTTTTGACCTCTTTGAAGCTCCGTAACTCAATTTTCGTACACTCTGACGGCTTGGCCCTATTACAACTTTTTATCAACTCAACGAGAGCTTTCGAATAAGCCCCATATTGGGTGGTTTCTGATACTTTCAATTTTGAGCCATTTTGGACGAATTTGATCATTTTTGACCTCTTTGAAGCTCCGTAACTCATTTTTCGTACACTTTGGCGGCTTGGCCCTATTACAACTTTTTATCAGCTCAACGAGAGCTTTCGAATAAGCCCCATATTGGGTGGTTTCCTATACTTTCAATTTTGAGCCGTTTTGGCCGATTTTGACCATTTTTGACCGATTTTGACCATTTTTGACCTCTTTGAAGCTCCGTAACTCAATTTTCGTACACTTTGGCGGTTTGCCTCTATTACAACTTTTTATCTACTCAACGAGAGCTTTCGAATAAGCCCCATATTGGGTGGTTTCCGATACTTTCAATTTTGATCCATTTTGGCCGATTTTGACCATTTTTGACCTCTTTGAAGCTCCGTAACTCAATTTTCGTACAATTTGGCGGCTTGGCCCTATTACAACTTTTTTATCTACTCAACGAGAGCTTTCGAATGAGCCCCATATTGGGCAGTTTCCGATACTTTCAATTTTGATCCATTTTGGCCGATTTTGTCCATTTTTGACCTCTTTGAAGCTCCGTAACTCAATTTTCGTACAATTTGGCGGCTTGGCCCTATTACAACTTTTTATCTACTCAACGAGAGCTTTCGAATGAGCCCCATATTGGGCAGTTTCCGATACTTTCAATTTTGACCATATGCAGCATCACCGTATCGAGTACTTTCGCATACCGCAAGGGGGGGAACCCCCCGCACTTCAGTCAACACTTCACCCCACCCCCTAACCCCCCTGAAAATTTCAGCCCAATCGGGCCACCCTAGCAAAAGTTAGAGGGGGGGGACAGGTGTGGTCACGAGATGAATAAATAATAATAATAACTAGCGAAGTTGCGAGAATGGGTTGCCGCGGCATTTTCCCTTTGGGGGGACGAATTTTCAGAAGAATGCAACAGTATTTTGGTCGTAATTTTCGCTACACGCATTCCCCGAAAATGCCGCAAGCAGAAAAGTTGTTCAGCTCGACGAGCTCTTTCATTTGAGTACCATATTGATCACATTTGAAGAAATTTTTTAAAATCCGGGTTTTCGTGAATTCCCGGATTTTCAGTTTTTCGGCTGTAACTTTCGGTAGGCGCATTTCCGGAAAATGTCGCAAGAAGGAAAGTTGCTCAGCTCGACGAGCTCTTTCATTTAAGTACCATATCGACCACTTTCGGAAAAATTTTTCAAAATCCGGAATTTTCCGGGTCCAATATCTCGAAATCCGTAAATTTTCCGTAAATTTCGATTTCAGTTTCGAAATCAGCGCTATCGAATTACCCTATGCCCAACTTTTAAACGAAATCGAGGACAAAAAATTTTTACGTTTCCCTTGGTCCCCCCTTACCATTTTAAAAAAATTCCGGGAGCCGCCATTCCCGGAATCCGGGAAATACCGGACTGTCCGCTCTTCAGTCAACACTTCACCCCACCCCAAACCTCCACTGAAAATTTCAGCCCAATCGGTCCACCCTGGCAAAAGTTAGAGGGGGGGGACAGGTGTGGTCACGAGATGAATAATAATAACTAGCGCTACTGCAAGAATGTGTTGCCCACAACACGTTCCTTTGTGGTATAGATTTTGCTAGATACCTGTTAAGCTGTTTCTTTTCAGGAAATCTGTCCCACGACTCAAAGAGCTTTCAATTAAGTACCATATTGCCCATGTTTCAACGAATTTTTGAAAATCCGGTTTTTTCCGGAAATTCTGGATTTTCCGATCTGCGGCCATAACTTTCGCTAGAAGCATTTCCGGAAAATATGGTAAAGATAAAAATTACTCAGCTCGACGAGCTCTTTCATTTGAGTACCATATCGACCACTTTTGGAAAAATTTTTCAAAATCCGGAATTTTCCGGATAGAATATCTCGAAATCCGTAAATTTTCCGGAAATTTAGATTTCAGTTTCGAAATCAGCGTGGTCGAGTTACCCTATGACCGACTTTTGAGCCAAATCGGAGACAAAAAATTTTTGATCAAATTTTGGATTTTTGAAATTTCGCCTTGGTCCCCCCCTTACCATCCGAAAAAATCCGAATTTTCAAAACCCGGAATTTCGGAACCATCTTGCTTCCGGGAGATGTCCTGGTCAAGGGCTTCAAAATAAGGTATCAACCATCCCTGTATCCCTTCCCAATCTCGAGATCTATGGGGGGGACAGACGGATAATAATAATAAGCACAGACCAATAACAAGGTGTTGCCCATTCCTTTGGAAAAGTGGGCAACACAATAATAAATAAACGGACATACCCAGATGAAAGGGTTGCCTTTTTGTGTAAAAAGCGGCAACCCAATAATAATAATAACTAGCGAAGTTGCGAGAATGGGTTGCCGCGGCATTTTCCCTTTGGGGGGACGGATCTTCAGAAGAATGCAACAGTATTTTGGTCGTAATTTTCGCTACACGCATTTCCGGAAAATGCCGCAAGCAGAAAAGTTGTTCAGCTCGACGAGCTCTTTCATTTGAGTACCATATTGACCACTTTTGAAGAACTTTTTTAAAATCCGGGTTTTCGTGAATTCCCGGATTTTCAGTTTTTCGGCTGTAACTTTCGCTAGACGCATTTCCGGAAAATGCCGCAAGCAGAAAAGTTGCTCAGCTCGACGAGCTCTTTCATTTAAGTACCATATCGACCACTTTCGGAAAAATTTTTCAAAATCCGGAATTTTCCGTGTCCAATATGTCAAAATCCGTAAATTTCGATTTCAGTTTCGAAATCAGCGCTATCGAATTACCCTATGCCCAACTTTTAAGCGAAATCGGTGACAAAAAATTTTTACGTTTCCCTTGGTCCCCCCTTACCATTTTAAAAAATTCCGGGAGCCGCCATTCCCGGAATCCGGATAATACCGGACTGTCCGCGCTTCAGTCAACACTTCAACCCACCCCAAACCTCCACTGAAAATTTCAGCCCAATCGGTCCACCCAATCAAAAGTTAGAGGGGGGGGACAGGGGGTGGTCACGAGAATAATAATAACTAGCGAAGTAGCGAGAATGGGTTGCCGCTGCTTTTTCCCTTAGGGACACGGGTTTTTTCAGAATGCAACAGTATTTCGGTCGTAACTTTCGCTAGACGCATTTCTCGAAAATGCCGCAAGCGGAAAAGTTGTTCAGCTCGACGAGCTCTTTCATTTGAGTACCATATTGACCACTTTGAAGAAATTTTTAAAAATCCGGATTATCGTGGTGAATTCCCGGATTTTCAGTTTTTCAATCATAACTTTCGCTAGACGCATTTCCCGAAAATGCCGCAAGCAGAAAAGTTGTTCAACTCGACGAGCTCTTTCATTTGAGTACCATATCGACCACTTTTGAAGACATTTTTAAAAGCCGGATTTTCGTGAATTCCCGGATTTTCAGTTTTTCGGCCATAACTTTCGCTAGGCACATTTCCGGAAAATGTCGCAAGAAGGAAAGTTGTTCAGCTCGACGAGCTCTTTCATTTGAGCCCCATATCGACCACTTTTGAAGACATTTTTAAAAATCCGGATTTTCGAGAATTCCCGGATTTTCAGTTTTTCGGCCATAACTTTTGCTAGGCACATTTCCGGAAAATGTCACAAGAAGGAAAGTTGTTCAGCTCGACGAGCTCTTTCATTTGAGCCCCATATCGACCACTTTCGGAGAAATTTTTCAAAATCCGGAATTTTCCGGGTCCAATATCTCGAAATCCGTAAATTTTCCAGAAATTTCGATTTCAGTTTCGAAATCAGCGTTGTCGACTTACCCTATGACCAACTTTTAAGCAAAATCGGAGACAAAAAATTTTTACGTTTCCCTTGGTCCCCCCTTACCATTCTAAAAAATTCCGGGATTCGCCATTCCCGGAATTCGGGAAATATCGGACTGCCCGTACTTCAGTCAACACTTGACCCCACCCCCAACACCCCCTAAAAATTTCAGCCCAATCGGGCCACCCTAGCAAAAGTTAGAGGGGGGGGACAGGGGGTGGTCACGAGAATAATAATAATAAAGGGACATACCCAGATGAAAGGGTTGCCTTTTTGTGTAAAAAGCGGCAACCCAACTAGCGAAGTAGCGAGAATGGGTTGCCGCGGCATTTTCCGTTTATAGATTGCTATATCTCCCAAAAGAGGCACCTTTGTGACCCAGTATAGTGTGATTCGTGTAGTCCGTATCGAGAGCTCTCAATAGAGTACCAAATTGACCATATTTAGAGTTGTTTAGATTTTTGGTCATTTTGGTAGATTTTGACCATGTTTGCCCCCTTTGAAGCTCCGCAACTCAATTTTCGTACATTTTGGCGGCTTGGCCCTGTTACAACTTTTTATGTACTCAACGAGAGCTTTCGAATGAGCCCCATATTAGGTGATTTCCGCTACTTTCAATTGTGAGCCATTTTGGCCAATTTTGACCATTTTTGACCTCTTTGAAGCTCCGTAACTCAATTTTCGTGCACTTTGGCTGCTTGGCCCTATTACAGCTTTTTATCTACTCAACGAGAGCTTTCGAATGATACCCATATTAGGTGATTTCCGGTACTTTCACTTTTGAGCCATTTTGGCCGATTTTGACCTTTTTTGACCCCTTTGAAGCTCCGTAACTCAATTTTCGTACATTTTGACGGCTTGGCCCTATTACAACTTTTTATCTACTCAACGAGAGCTTTCGAATGACACCGATATGAGCCCGACCCGAGAACTTTCAATTTTGAGCCATTTTGGCCGTTTTTGGCCATTTTTTGACCATTTTTCGCCTCATAACTCAAAATGAGTGCATTTTCAGGCCTTGACCCAATTACAACTTTTTCATTACTCGCCGAGAGCTTTCGAATGATACCAAAATTAGCTCATTTGGACAACTTTTTTATTTTACTCATTTTTACTCACGGGGGTGCTCCGGGAGCACCTCTGCTCCCCCGGGGCTCCCCGCGCTTCCGGGAGCAGTTCAAGTCAAGACCTTCAAAATGAGGTATCAACCACCTCTCTACTCCTTTCCAATCTCGAGATAGAGGGGGGGGACAGGGGTGGTAACGAGATGATGAATAATAATAATAAACGGACATACCCAGATGAAAGGGTTGCCTTTTTGTTGAAAAAGCGGCAACCCAATAAATCCTACCGGCATCAACGGGTTGTCGCAGCCATTTTCCTCTTATCTAAAGGGTCAAAACTCAGTTTTGGTACATTTTCAAAACTTGGTTCTATTACAAATTTTTTCCTACTCGTTGAGGGCTTTCAGATGAGTACCATATCGACTACTTTTGAGACAATTTTTTAAAATTCGGGTTTTCCGGGAATTACCGGATTTTTAGTTTTTCGGTTATAACTTTCGGTAGGCTGATTTCCGGAAGATCCCGCAAGCAGGAAACTTGTACAGCTCGAGGAGCTCTTTCATTTGAGCCCCTTATCAAACACTTTCGAAGAAATTTTTCAAAATCCGGAATTTTCCGGGCCGAATATATCGAAATCCGTAAATTTTCCGGGAATTTCGATTTCAGTTTCGAAATCAGCGCCACCGACTTACCCTATGACCAACTTTTAAGCAAAATCCGAGACAAAAAATTTTTAAGTCCAAAATCCGGGTTTTCGTGAATTCCCGGATTTTCAGTTTTTCGGCTATAACTTTCGCTAGACGCATTTCCGGAAAATACCGCAAGAAGGAAAGTTGTTCAGCTCGACGAGCTCTTTCATTTGAGTACCATATCGACCACTTTTGGAGAAATTTTTCAAAATCCGGAATTTTCCGGGTTGCATATCTCGAAATCCGGAAATTTTCCGGAAATTTCGATTTCAGTTTCGAAATCAGCGTGGTCGACTTACCCTATGACCAACTTTTAAGCAAAATCGGAGACAAAAAATTTTTACGTTTCCCTTGGTCCCCCCTTACGATTTTTAAAATTCCGGGATTCGCCATTCCCGGAATCCGGGAGATATCGGGATGCCCTTACAAACGGGAGCACTTCAGGTCACCCTACAACTATGGTGAGAATTTCAGCCCGATCGGTCCAGCCAATCTCGAGAAAAAGGGGGGGGGACACAAATGTTGACCGGAATAATAAATAAATAAATAAATAAATAAACAAGCAAAGTATCATGAACGGGTTGCCGCTGCATTTTTCCTCTTATAAACGAGATAAGTCAATTATCCTACGATATTACTCCTTGTCCCTATGACAACTTTTTATGTACTCAAAGAGAGCTTTCGAATGATACCCATATTGTGGGGTTTTCCAAAATTTTTGATTTTGACCCATTTTGGCCGGTTTTGGTCATTTTTGACCCCTTTGAGTCCCCGTAGCCAATTTTCTGTACATTATGGTGCTTTGGCCCTATTACAACTTTTTATCTACGCAACGAGAGCTTTCGAATGATACCAATATGAGTCCGATCTGAGAACTTTCAATTTTTAGCCCTTTTGGCCGTTTTTGGCCATTTTTCACCATTTTTCGCCTCATAACTCAAAATGAGTGCATTTTCAGGTCTTGAACCTATTACAACTTTTTCATTACTCGCCGAGAGCTTTCGAATGATACCAAAATTAGCTCATTTGGACAAATTTCTTATTTTACTCATTTTTACTCACGGGGGTGCTCCGGGAGCACCTCTGCTCCCCTGGGGCTCCCCGCGCTTCCGGGAGCAGTTCAAGTCAAGACCTTCAAAATGAGGTATCAACCACCTCTCTACCCCTTTCCAATCTCGAGATAGAGGGGGGGGACACATACGGCAAGAAATAATAATAATAAATAATAAGTCAAAAGGCATCAAGTGGTTCCCGCCCGACATTTTTCCGTTTATAGAATGAGTTTATAATATTCGGGGCCCCATAACTCATTTGTCCTATATTTTGACGCGATGAACCTATTACAACTTTTTATCTACGCAACGAGAGCTTTCGAATGATGCCAATATTAACCCAATCGGACAACTTTCAGTCTTGACCCATTTGACCTGGTTTTGGCCATTTTTGACCCCTTTGAGGCTCCGTAACTCATTTCTCCTACATTTTGGTGTTTTACCCCTATTACAACTTTTTATCCACGCAACGAGAGCTTTCGAATAATACCCATATTGGGGGGTTTCCGTCACTTTCAATTTTGACCATTTGCAGCATCACCGTATCGAGTAATTGCGAATTGTGTGACACTATGGAACCCAGGTGCCCGGAGGGTATTCCCGCATCGGGTGCCACCCTACATGCAAAATTTCAGGCCAACTAGTTGACTCTAGCTCGAGATAAAGGCGGAAAACCCCTTCAAACGGCCGTTTTGGCCGTTTTTGGCCATTTTTGACCCTTTTTCGCCTCATAACTCAAAATAGGTACATTTTCAGGCCTTGACCCAATTACAACTTTTTCATTACTCGCCGAGAGCTTTCGAATGATACCTAAATTAGCTCATTTGGACAACTTTTTTATTTTACTCATTTTTACTCACGGGGGTGCTCCGGGAGCACCTCTGCTCCCCCGGGGCTCCCCGCGCTTCCGGGAGCAGTTCAAGTCAAGACCTTCAAAATGAGGTATCAACCACCTCTCTACCCCTTCCCAATCTCGAGATAGACATGGTGGACACGAAATTGTGGACAATAATAATAAGAAGAATAATAATAACAAGCAAAGTGGCATGAACGGGTTGCCGCTGGCATTTTTCCTCTTATCAAGGGACATAACTCAGTTTCCATGCAGTTAGGAGCTTTGGTCCTATTATAACTTTTTATCTACGCAACGAGAGCTTTCGAATGATACCGGTATCGACCGGATACGACAATTTTCAGTTTAGACCCATTTTGGACGGTTTTGTCCATTTTTGACCCCTTTGGAGCCCCGTAACTCATTTTCTGTACATTTTGGTGCTTTGAGCCTATTACAACTTTTTATCTACTCAACGAGAGCTTTCAAATGATATCCATATTGGGCGGTTTCGGTTACTTTCAATTTTGACCCATTTTGACCGATTTTGGCCATTTTTGACCCATTTGAGGCTCCGTAACTCATTTCTCCTCCACTTTGGTGCGTTGGCTCTATTACAACTTTTCATCTACATAACGAGAGCTTTCGAATGATACCGATATGAGCTTGATCCGCGAACTTTCAATTTTGAGCCATTTTGACCGTTTTTGGTCATTTTTGACCATTTTCGGCCTCATAACTCAAAATGAGTGCATTTTCAGGCGTTGACCCTATTACAACTTTTTCATTACTCGCCAAGAGCTTTCGAATGATACCAAAATTAGCTCATTTGGACAACTTTTTTATTTTACTCATTTTTACTCACGGGGGTGCTCCGGGAGCACCTCTGCTCCCCCGGGGCTCCCCGCGCTTCCGGGAGCAGTTCAAGTCAAGACCTTCAAAATGAGGTATCAACCACCTCTCTACCCCTTCCCAATCAAAAGTTAGAGGGGGGGGGACAAGAATCCGGAGAATAAATAATAAATAATAAATAACGGACATACTCAACACAAAGGGTTGCCTTTTTGTGAAAAAGCGGCAACCCAATAAACATGTCCAGAACATAGGGTTCCAAACCCTTTGGAAAAGGGCGGGAACCCAATAAATAAATAAATAACGGACATACCCAAGTTAAAGGGTTGCCTTTTTGTTGAAAAAGCGGCAACCCAATAAACATGTCCAGAACATAGGGTTCCAAACCCTTTGGAAAAGGGCGGGAACCCAATAAGTCAAAAGGCATCAAGTGGTTCCCGCCCGACATTTTTCCGTTTATAGTAAGGGCTCATTTTCTGGAAAGGTATTTGGTTTCATGCTTTGCGCCTATTGTAACAGTTTCCCAGCTCGTCCAGAGCTTTCGGTTGACGCAATTATCAGCCAGATCCGACAAAGTTTAATTTTTACCCTTTTGACCAGTTTGGTTAATTGTGACCCCTTTCGAACACTGTAACTCATTTTTCCTACATTTTGACGCTTTGGCCCTATTACAACTTTTTATTCACGCAACGAGAGCTTTCGAATGACACCGGTATCAGCCGTATCCGACAAATTTCAATTTTGGCCAATTTTGACCGTTTTTGGCCATTTTTGACCCATTTGGAGCCCCGTAACTCATTTTTCCTACATTTTGACGCTTTATCCCTATTACAACTTTTTACCTACGCAACGAGAGCTTTCGAATGATAATCATATTGGGGAATTTCCGTCACTTTCAATTTTGGCCCATTTTGACCGTTTCTGGCCATTTTTGACCCCTTTGAGGCTCCGTAACTAATTTTTCCTACATTTTGGTGCTTTGGCCCTATTACAACTTTTTATCCACGCAATGAGAGCTTTCGAATGACATCGGTATCGACCGGATCCGACAATTTTCAATTTTCACC
>JASAND010030636.1:0-32500 GCA_030248195.1 Trissonchulus latispiculum
AAATGAAAGCCCTAAGCGAGCAGAGCAACTTTTGTCATAGAATTGCATGCTCAAAGTGGCTGTAGAGTGCTGTGGTGGGGTGGGTTGGGCACTTAGGCGATTTTCGGTCAAAAATGAAATTGCATGCTCAAAGTGGCTGTAGAGTGCTGTGGTGGGGTGGGGTGTGGGGACATAAGCGATTTTGAGTCAAATATGAAATTTTCCAAAAGTGTCAAAATAGTATCGGCTTGCGCATGGTGTTCGGAAATATATTATGTTGGTTCTTTTTTGCGCATACATATGTAAAAGAATGGAAAACAAGAACCAAAAATGCTCCTTCGTCGCATGTAAAATACATATGAGTACTCTCAGGCAGGTTGTACAAACACGGAAACTAGCCTGTAAAATGCATATGAGTGGCGTTGAGGTTGTAAATTAAGGAAAACAAGTTGCAACGGCTTAACATATGAGCCTGTCCTACAACGAGGCTCATATTGGCGTCACAGTGCAGTCTTCTTAAAGATCATCAGGCCATCATATTAAAGAAAAAACGAATGAATAGAAATAATATGTTAACATTGTGGCCTGAAAGAAATGGACTGAACGAAGTGAACTGCGACACCTCAAGTTGAACTGTATATACATGCAAGCTGATGTTTCCCGAAACACCATGGCACCTACTATTTCCGGAAGCACTATAGTACACCTACTGTATTCTCGGAACACTATGGCACACTACTCTCACATACGTAATGCTTTCCCCACTTGGCTCTGAGTCAGAGCGCAGAGTGGCATGCCGTATAATGCGTATGCACAGTATAATGTCTTAGCGACAAGATGTGTGAAGGACAAGTTTGTAATGAAAAGCTTTACGTGCTATTTATATGAAGGTCAAATATCGACAAATTATATTATTATATACGCCAATATGAGCCTCGTTGTAGGACAGGCTCATATGTTAAGCCGTTGCAACTTGTTTTCCTTAATTTACAACCTCAACGCCACTCATATGCATTTTACAGGCTAGTTTCCGTGTTTGTACAACCTGCCTGAGAGTACTCATATGTATTTTACATGCGACGAAGGAGCATTTTTGGTTCTTGTATATATATATGTTAGTAATGTGTGCATAGACTGCTGCAGAGTTTTTGAGCAAAATGCACTATTTGAGGTATATGCAGAATGCACTAAATACGATGGCAAAATGCATAGTCGTCACAGTCAAGTTTTCCAAAAAAGTGCCTAGAAGTCAAGATTGCAATTGTTTTGGGGGTTCCGAGGCCTCTCTTTTAGTTCTACCCCACACGGAATTTTTGGAGAGAAAGCAAAAGGCGATCTATTTTTAAAGCATTAAATAACAGATAGGAAAATTTTTGTTCCTGCGGTGCCTCAGTCTCTATTTCAAATTTTAAAAAAATTGCGCGCCTGCAGATATCTTTATTTCTCTCAATTTTTAAAAATTTTCACGCGTGGCGGCATCGATCTTCTATCTAAATTTTTAAAATTTTTCGCACCTGCACAGCTGTTATATCTCAGTTTTTAAACATTTCTGAGTCTGCGCCACTTGTCTACTTCACGTTTTAGAAATTTTCGAGTTTTTCGATGTGAATTTTTAATTTTCATCTGCAGAATTCTTGCATCTCAATTCAGTTTTAAACTTTTTGAAATTTACTATATGTATATTCCGGTAAACTTCAAAACTAAGTTTTCGTATTTCAAATGTTTTTACAGATTTCCGTTACAGATTATTCATAATTTCAAAAAATTTTAAGGTCTCAGTTGCTGATTTTTCCATAACTTTTATCGAACTGTTTTAAAGGTTCCCACCACGGATTTTAGATATCAAATTTTTCAACTTCTGAGGACTAAATTTTGTAGGTTCGACCTTTTCAAAATCCTAAGTGCGTTCTAAGAAATGATGAAATTCCCAAAATTTTCGTGACAAGGATGGTTTATTGCCGGTTTTGTAAGATTACCAAAACCGAACTATATAATTTTTATGTCGTTAAAAAGATCTCGTTCTATGCAACATACGATATAAAAATTATTGCTGTACAATTTTCCTAGCTCAAGTTATAGTATTTAATTTGTCGAACACGCCCGTTTTTAAAAAATGTCAGCGTTGTTTGTTATGTTTACACGCTGAGATTTCGGCCTTAATATTTCGAGCATTTTGCAAGCTTATTCTATGACTGTATTGCGTTAGAGCGCCTGTTGGGTTAGGGCGCCCCTATGGTGCGTTAGGGCGCTTTTTTCAATTTTTGGACATGGTGCGTTAGCGCGCCCAATGTGTGCGTTAGGGCGCCCAGTGTGTGCGTTAGGGCGCCCAGTCTATGCGTTATGAGGCGACTATTCCAATAGGAAACAACCGAGTCTGTTTCTTTCATAGTACTTAATATACAGTAGGGTTGTATTGATTCAGCTATTTCATTTTCGATTCGATTCAGTTCAGTTTTTCTATTTCTCAAATATATACGATTCGATTCAGTTCGATTTACTTATCCTAAAATTTGAAACGATTCGATGCAGTTCGATTTTCTCCATTCTGAACAAACTGCGATTCGATTCTGATTTCCAAAATAGCGATTTTTGATTCGATTTTTGATTTTATTTCTGCAACAGATCACAATATTTTGGGCACTATTGTACTAGGGAAATAATTTAAGGAGAGTCCATTGTTTGGTCATTTTTCTGAACCTCGATTTATGTATATATTTTATACTCAATTCAGACGGCACATTTTAATAAGTTTTTAAAATTAAAGTCACCTCTCTTAGGGAATTTGAGAAGATTCACCTCTAAATAGAGGGCTACATCTGCTAAACCTTGGCAATTAAAAAATAAGTACTTTAGTGTATACTGGTGTCAAAAGAATCTGGAACAGATTCTAAATTCGAATTTAGAATCGAATTTCTAAATCGAATTCTAAACCGAATTCTAAATTTATAAATAAAGTTACCATAAAGTATTGATGCGGTGTGCCAAAATCGTTTCACGTTTAGTTTAACACATAGCTTATCTAGCCCCCTCCTTTCCCTTTTGTTTCCTATTGAGTGTTTGAGAATTCCCTTTACGCATTTGAAGTGTGGCGAAGTGTCTCACTACCAAATATTAGAATACATGCTCCGCTCCGATTCTTGTCTAGAAAGAAAGGACTCAGTGCCAGTGGAAGTGGGTACAAAGGGTAAGTCTACATGATCGAAAGCAATTAGGCATCGGATAAGTTAAAAGGAAATGAAAAGGAAACAATCTGCTCAGGTTCGACAAAAATGGGTACATAGACCCAGTTGGGACAATCAGGTCAAAATGGTGTAATTCACTGTGGAAATAGAAAAAAACCTGCCCACTAAAGTCTAAATTTTGCCAATGGAAGGAAAGCCTGAATCAGCTTAATAATTCCCAGAATGGGTCTTATCTCGATTACCCCCCCAGTACTTAAAATCCTTAAAACTTGACCAAATGAGCTAAAATTTGGTGTGGGTATGTTTTCGACCATGCTGAGTTCAAATATCGCAAAATTTTTCGATTTCTAAGGGAGGACCAAGGGGAACCAAACACTTTTTTGTCTTCGATTTTGCTGAAAAGATGTGTATAGGGGTTTCCGGGGTCGTAGAACACGAATCTGAAGTCCGTTTTTCGTTTCAGCTTTTCGTTAGCTCAGAATAAGCTTAGCTTACATCTTAAGCTTAAATCTTTAGCTTATACTGAGCTAACGAAAAGCTGAAACGAAAAACGGACTCCAGATTCGTGTTCTACGACCTCGAAAACCCCTATATACATCTTTTCAATAAAATCGAAGACAAAAAAGTTTTCGGTTTCCCTTGGTCCCCCCTTAGAAATCGAAAAAAATCTAATTTCGCGAAATCGAAAAATTTTGCGATATTTGAACTCAGCGTGGTCGAAAACATGCCCACACCAAATTTTAGCTCATTTGATCAAGTTTTAAGGATTTTGAGTACTGGGGGGGGTAATCGAGATAAGGGATCTTTTCCACAATCCCCCCTCAATACAAACTGGTATTGAGGGTTATTGGGTGATCCAAATGCGGTCATATTTTGGTAAGGTGCTACCTGAAGCTCAGTAATTTTAAAAATTTATAAAATTTCAAATTTTTTAAAATTTAAAAAATTTATATTTCAAAATTTTTGCATTTTTTAAAATTTTCTAATGGATTCGATGATGCTGAGCATTTTCCTTCTTGCAGCAACAGCTGAAAATGCTTCCTGCGATCTCTACAGCGGCTCTAACTGTAAAGATCCAGGGGAATTGTCGCCAACAATATGCATACGATTACTGCTGTATACAGGCGGCGTTTTCCTTTGATCTTTACAGTTAGAGCCGCTGTAGAGATCGCAGGAAGCATTTTCAGATGTTGCTGCAACAAGCATCATCGAATCTATCAGAAAATTTTAAAAAATTTTGAAAATTTTGAAACTTAAAAAATTTTAAAATTTCAAAAAATTTAAAATTATTGAAATTTTTGAAATTACTGAGCATCAGGCAACACCTTCCCAAAATATAAACGCATTTGGATCACCCAATAACCCCCAATCCAACCAGTTCGTATTGAAGGGGGGATTGTGGAAAAGATCCGAGATAAGACCCCAGAATAATCAGCATGAGAAGTTGAATCGCGAAATTTGTTTAATAGTAATTTAAGTTTAATATTTGCGAACTATTCTCTGTGATTACTCTGTAAAACTTTTGTGGCAGCATGAGTGTTTTTCAACGTGAAAATTTGATTGAAACTAACTAGAACTTTAAAAACCTAAAACCCAAAGCCGAAAAAGATGACAGAATTTTGGCATTCTCATTGCTGTAGATGGATGATATACAAACTAGAGTTGTTGGCCGGCCGAGGAAAACCCGGCCGGCCGGCGGCCGGAAACACCCGGGTCAGAAGCAGCCGGCCGGCCGGCCGGTCTTCAGAAAAAGGACATTACTTGATTTTATCTGTTATACATAACCAGGAGTAACTGTATGCACCAATTAATGCTAAATATAATGCAAAATACACGAAAAATAAGCAAAACTGGTACCGGCCGGCCTTTTGGGACCGGCCGGCCGGCCGGCCTGTTTGACCCAGCCGGCCGGCCGGCCGGTTTGCATCACCCGGCCGGCCGGTCGGCCGGAAACGGCCGGCCGCCGCCCCGGCCAGCCGGCCGGCCGGATCCGGCCGGCCGGCCGGGTTCACAAGCTCGGCCGGCCGGGTCCGGCCGGTCGAGTCAAAAAACCGGCCGGGCAACAACACTAATACAAACACGAAAAGATGCAGGCACTAAACAAACATACATACATACACGCTCACACATTTTCTCATGCTTCTCTTAGTCTGCTGCCTATTTCCCCTGAATCTTCAAAATGTGAATCAAAATGAATCAAAAATCAAAAATAACAATTCAACCTAAATGTTTTTGATTTGATGCAGTTCGATTTTGCCATGAAAAGAGTAGCAGAGATTTGACGCAGTTCGATTTTCTGCACTGCAGATTCCATTCGATTCGATGCATCAAAAATCAAAAAACAACAGTAATATACAGTTTAAAGTACAAATATGTAGATGGGAACAATTAGTGAAATCTTAGAAATCTTAAATAACTAAACTAACTTTAAATCAGTAATCAATGTAAATGAATTGAAAATTATTTTTATTTCTGAATTTTTGTAAACAATCACAATTATCCTGTTCCAAGTTATATCCAAACAATCAAGTCAAATTCAAAATTTAAGATGTCGTGACTTTTCATGTCTCCATGAATTTTCATGTCTCCATAAACGTATCATATTTTTTGCGCGTAAACAAAGATTTTGTTTTGACACTCCACTAAACAGATATATTTTATTAATTAAAACTAATTTGTGCTTTCAAATTTCAGCAGTAAAATTTTCGTTTTAGGGGTACAGACTATACAATACATATATTCATTAATGCGGACACCTCTATTTGTACCTTTAAACCGTGCATTACGTTAACACTTTCATAATAGATCTTCATTCACAATAATACTTTATTGTCGTGAAAACAATCGGGCGCCCTAACGCACTCTACAGGCGCCCTAACTCTCTTACTGGGCGCCCTAACGCACATACTGGGTGCCCTAACGCAACAGGCGCCCTAACGCACCATTTGGGCACCCTAACGCACCGAAATTAAAATGACCTAACTTCACGGGCGCCCTAACGCAACTTTACCTATTCTTTTAGGGAGAGCTGAGTGTCTTACTCTTGGTATTATAAACTCTTGGTGCAACTAACTACTATTCGTTTCATTGCAATGAAGCTGACGCTGAAGTAAATTACATCTTTGAAAAACTCCGAGATTGTTTTGATGTACTCCACTACTGTATACAAATCACAAGCATATATACATAGTTTAAGAAGATGTTTGCTATCGTTGTCTTACTGCTCACAGGTTTTGGCATCTGCAACGGAAAGTCGGTTGAGTTTTCAGTCTGTGCCACCCATAAGGTCTATATAGACAAGCATGACGGAAGTTGTGTATTGGAAAAAATGGAGAACATAAATATCACAGATATATTGGATGGTAAGTTTATCTATACCGTGGAAGGCCGTCGACGAAAGGGGATTGAATGGTCGAGAACAGACCATCTTGCACTGGGCGAATCTTGTGGTCAGGATTACTATCCTTGGTTAAGACTGAAAGGGGGAGAATGGTATGCCTATGATGCAAAAAGCAAGAATTGGTTGGCAGTTGTAAAAAATTTTCCAGGGGCCATCTTCAAAATTTATTTTTATTGGGACTCGAAGGATCCCAGAAGTAAGGATCACGATATGTTTCTTGGAGTGGACGGAGATCTGGACGTGATGGCCTACAAGTTTCAAAGCTGTGGCAAAGTTACAATTATGTATCTCAGAAGCTCTATCGACACGGTAGTGGTCGGAATACCGAAGAAAAGCTTTAACTTGATTGGCAAGAAGTATCGAAGGAAGGATGGAGCCAAACTACCGACGGAATCCGATGAAACGGGAACTAGTGATGAAGAAGGAAGTCAAAGCAAAGGTGATAGCCATGTTCAGCACGAGTTTTAAAGATATATCAGTATAAGGACCTTTTGACTCTATTCTAAGTACTGAGCAATAAGTATTATCCAACTAACACAACATATGTAGGTATAAGCATTGATGTTCGTTTTAAATTCTTGACAAAATTCATCGAAAGCTATTTCCAAGTATGTCCAACTTTAAAAGGCCAGGTACATAAGCGTCAATGGGTTAGACTAACGTGGTGTAAAAATACGGTTGGCCTACGTAATCTCGGAATAAACGGACTTGACTAATTTACTTGCAGGTTCACACTCGGTAGTGTATGCCTATTTTCTCCTTCTCGTGCATACTCATAAAAACCTAGATAAAATCAAGAAATTGAACACGATACTTTAATCCCAGATTATATAAAATTCACAGTTAACATTTTCCTAAAGAAATTATAAATTTATGGAATTAGCACAAAACGTAACAAAACAACCGAAACACACGAAATCGCCACAAAGTAGCCTCAGCTGCCACAGATATGGGAACTCACTACACCCAACCGACTAAGACTGACTGCCTCTATAGATTCTCAAATGACTCCATCTTTATAAACTAAAAGCATAGCCAACTTTTCAATAGTTTGACCGTTTGTCAGAAAGTTCAACGAGGAATAATTAGAATCTAACGAATATTTCACAGTGGATAAACTCTGCCCATTCACTGTGGTGGGTGATCACTTATCATCACGATTCAGCTTTTCCACGCCATATGTTCCGCAATTCGTTACAATTTGGCATATATATTCGTTTCAGGTAGAGATTCTAAATCCGGTGGTTCCAGTGGATCCGGTCGCACTGCTGGGATTGTTGTGGGTGTAGTTCTGGGTTGTTTGTTGGTGATAATAATTATTGCAGTGATTATCTTTTTCATGACTCGTCGGAAGGACACGAAGTCGAAAAAGAAACAAGTCAAGAAAATAGAAGCGAAGCAGCCGCAGCGAGGTACAACCAAAACTGCATCAGCCACCAAGTACCGCTAGTATTATACACAGTACATATACGTATATATCTACAATTTTTGGAAGTTTTTCAGTTACATAGCTAGACTTGACGTATATATCAATATATATTTGTTTCGCTTCATGTACCGCTCGAGCATTCATATTAAAGATTTTTAGCCAAGGGCTGTGGTTGCTGAATCAGATTAAGCTTAAATTTAATTTTGAAATCATCAAATTCCGCAGAGTCGCAGGACAAATAGGCAATAAGTTGCCCCTAAGGGAGAAAACATTCCGCTGTTGACACGACGTGCTTCCTCTGTTATGGAAACCGAAACAAAAGCCGTCCAAACTACTTTATTAATTATGTGACAATTCAATTAAATTGTTTAAACTCTAGAAATTCCAACCAACCTCCTTTATACCAGGAGTAAGAAAGAGTACATATATAATACATAAGAGTATGGCAGCTGCCACACTCAATGTATTATAAGCGTGGCACATCCTCTGCACGGTAGGGCTGTTTTGATTTCGTCTTTTTCAGAATTTTGATTTTTGATTTTTGATGCGTCCTCAAATTTCCATAATTTTGATTTTTGATTTCATTTTGATTTTTGATTTTTGATTCAACGCAAACAATTGGCTTTAACGACAAAATCACAGCTGAAGAGAAGGAGGTAGCTGGATACCAAGTTTTATGGCTTCCGATTTCACTTATACTTTCAGACCAAATATATGTATATATATACGTTTATATATATATATATATATATATATATATATATACGGCCCCATAACAAAACAATTTTTAGAGAGCGGTCAATTAAACGAATTGCAGTTAAAATCCTCACAATTGACAATTTGTACCAATATTGTTGAGGAATACGACGGAAAAAGACTACAAACGATTACAGTTTGGTCGAAACCCCAAATTAAAGCCCTGTGCTACGCGCAGATATTTATTACAATATAAATCACTAGCCTAAGCCAAGTACCAACAAGAGAAATCCTACAATCTCATTCCTACTTAGGTCAAACTTTAAGTCACTTATACCTGCCTTATGGAGACCTGATGTAAGAAGATAAGTCTGTGTTGTTGGATTAGTCTTGTGTTCGGTTACCCTGAAAAACCCTTGTCTATGTTTATCCAAAGGTGAAACAACACTTTTTGGATCCGCTGTGATCAATATTTATGCTTTCAGCTTTAAGTTTAAGATTGCATTGCACTGTGTTCACGAAACTTCGAGAAACAAATTTCGACTTCATAATTGCCTGAAAATGGATATATGTAGCAAATTCGAAGACAACGCCTTTTTGTTTTGCCTTGAAAAACTTATAAGCGCAGTTTTAATGTTTTATTTTGCTAAAATTATTTAGAACTCCGGTGATAATTCCGTATAACGCACACCACACCTGCGTGTAAAATTTGCAAAATGTAACCAAATACGCTCAAATTTTGTATTTTGACACATTTATGATCGACGTGCACCAAAAATTTTAATTTTAATAGATTTAATTTTTTAGTTTTGTAAGGGGGCCGAAAACGTTTTGTGGCGGATTTTGCTGAAAAGCTGAAAAAGGGGATTTTCTGGGTCGCTGAGCAGGGGCCAATTTCATAAAGATTTGCGGATTTGCAAGTGCGACTTTGCAAGTACTCGCACTTGAAACGCAAGTGCGGATTGCAAGTGTTTCATAAAACTTTTCCGCAAACTTGCGGAAATTAGCTAAGCAAGTTGCGGGACTTGACGAACTTGCAAGGCAAGCGTTGCAAGTGCGAGTAGAAGCACAACTAACTATAATTATTTAAAAAATCATAACTTTTTCATAATAACTTCAAATTTATTGAAATTTTCACGAAGTATGCAAAAGATGTCAAAGAAGTTAATAATGAAATTTGGTTAAAAACTGACGAAAATTAAGGAAGATATTCCAATTTTTCAAAAATCGTCTAGTTGAAATCTACTAGACGACTTTGCTCGCAGTTGCAAGTTGCAAGTGACTGTTCCAGCGAGTTTTATGGAACACTTACTTGCTGCTAGTGTTCAAGCGAACTTGCAACTTGCAACCCCGTTGGCTCGCAATTCAAGTGCAAGTGCGGATTCCGCACTTGACACTTTATGAAATACTTGCAACTTGCAAATCCGCAACTTGCAGCTGCGAGTTGCGGAATCCGCAACTTGCAAAGTTTTATGAAATTGGCCCCAGGATTCCGTAATACGTTTTTCGATTAAGCTTTTCGTTAGCGCACAGAAAGCTAAAGATGTTAGCTTAGCATGTATAAGCCTGCTGCCGAAAAACTTAATCGAGAAACGGCTTTTGGAACCATACTCAACGACCCAGAAATGTAATTAGTTTTTGCAAAAACATGACCAAATTTTTTCCAGCGATTGTGGAGCATTTACTATGCAAGCTGGAGGGTTGCCACTTAGCACATGTATTTTACTCAAAAATAACCCGGGGGACTTTTTTAGTTGCCCCGATTGCTGCGTTCTGGTTAAAGTTGTAGCTTGCCAAAGTTGGGAAAAGTAAGCAAAATCCAAGTTGCAGAGTCATTTTAGCTAATTTCTCCACAACGAAGGGCTATTTCACAATAATTAAAGAAGGGTCCCCAGCTATTTGATAGAGATAATCGACTGATGCAACGGATGCGGAAAATTACACTCCTAAAATGCAGTAAAGACTAAAAACCTTTGGTTAAAACCAAAATTAGTTTCACTGTATTCATTAAACGGACAAAATGTTAAGCTGCGTTTTGATATAATAATGGCTTCATAACTTTAAGTATATAGTGAATGAGAACTAAGGGTACCTTCAACCTTGACGTCTCCAAAATAAATCACTACGTACTTTAAAAATAAATTTTTTAAAATTTAAATCTTTTAGTGCAGGTTGATCATACATGTGTTAAGTATACCCATACAAAAATTGAGCTAAATTGGTTAACTTTTGCAAATTTTACACGCTTGTTTGCGCATGCCGCATACGGACTTATCATCAGAAAATAATCCGCATTAGCAGTAGCGGAGCGGTGTCACCGCGATGACCAGTATTTAATATTGTATATAAATACAAGTAAATAAGAACAAATGTACAAATATATAAGAACTGAAGAAACATAGTATTAGGAATACAAGTAAATAAGAACAAATGTACAAATATATAAGAACTGAAGAAACATCAGCAAACCAAGTTTCAATAGATTTGTTCGTTTTCTTCAGTGCGGTTAAGAAAGAAGTTAGCCAGTTTTGAATGCTGAGAAAAACAGCTGGAAAAGGAGACGCTGCATCAAAAATCAAAAATCAAAAATCAAAAAGATTGATTCGCTCAAACCCAAACATTTTGATTTTGATTTTACCCAAACATTTTGATTTTGATTTTAGATGCAATTGCAAAATTTTGCAATTCTGATTTTTGATTTTTGATTCACCTTCAAATTTCAAGTTTTGATTTTTGATTTTGAATCAAAAATCGCATCAAAATTAATTCTGATTTCTGATTTTTGATCATCAAAACGGCCCTACTGCACGGTTGACCCCCACCGTAAATTGGACCCATCACTTCAAACAGATTTGCCCTAAAGTATGGCAGCTGTCATACTCTTATGTATTACATATGTACTCTTGTTTATATTTAACTACCTATTTTTCCTGGAGGTGACTAAAATCAGGATAGGGATCGGGATCAAGATCAGGATCAGAATCATGATCCATTTCAAGCTCAGTATCAGGTGACTAAAAATAGGATACATTTCAGCAGGATTGGCTTTTAACAAGAGTCCATAATTTATTCCCTTATATTATAGAAGAAGAGTAAGCCACTAGTGGGCTCCTCTTCTTGGCATTGCGTAACGGTGCTCCGACCGCAATACGCGAATGTTCCCCCGTTTGGTGGGGGGGTCGACAAGCATACCCCCACCCCGTTTGGTGGGGGGGGGGGGGGAGTATGCAAAAAGGGTCCCCGTTGGTGGGGGGGTATGCAAAAGGGGTCACCGTTTGGTGGGGGGGGGGGTAGGCAGAAAGGGGTCCCCGTTTGGGGGGGGGTCGCCAAGTCAGGCTAAGATTGGATGAATCTGATTGGCTGTTGGCGACCCCCCCCAAACGGGGACCTTTTTTGTCTACTCCCCACCAAACGGGGACCTTTCATAGCTACCCCCCCCCCACCAAACGGGGACCTCTCTTTGCTACCCCTCCCACCAAACTGGGACCCATTTGCGAATAGAACAAAAACTACCGTAATCCTCTGTTCTACCCCCCCCCCCCCACCAAACGGGGAGGGGGTCTCTGCAATTCGATTGGCTGTTGGCTACCCCCACACCAAACGGGGACCTCTTTTCTGCTACCCCCCCCACCAAACGGAGGGGGGGGTATGCTTTGTCGAAGAGAGCTACATACCCCCCACCAAACGGGGGAACATTCGCGTATTGTGGTCGGAGCACCGTTACGCAATGCCAAGAAGAGGAGCCCTCTAGTGGCTTACTGTTCTTCTTATATACGTTACGTACCGTATGAGATTTTGTACCGTATAATACGGTACGGCAATTTTCGTACCGTATTAAACGGTACGTACCGTATAATACGGTACAACTTTTTCTGTACCGTATTAAACGGTACGTCCCGTAATTGTACGGTTACTTTTTGTACCGTATTGGCAAAGAAGTGAATACTGCTGTTAAATAATGTTAAATAAAACAAATATATAATACAAATTTTGCAGTTTTGCTACAAAAATAGTGTCTCAAGATATCGCTTCCAACAAAACCGTATTTTTGCACTAAAGATTAACTTTTTTCTGTGCATACTAAAACCAGAGCGCTGTTGCGGACGGTTGCATTTAGAGAAAGTCCCAAGCTATAGATTTTAAAGCACCTTTTGCAACAATTTTCGCAAATATCTATCGTATACTAAAATAATCATAGAATTATAAATATTCAATTGTCACAATCTGCATGACTACAAATATAGAAACTTCGCTCTTGCAATTCTAATTTCTATGCCACTCTGAACTTCTTATTCTATCAATTCTATTAAATATTCTAAACATAAAAAGTGAAAAAGCTTGAACTTAATTTTTGAAAGTCAACGTTTTTACACAAAAATAACGAAAATACGAATAAAAACAAATAAATATTAAGGTTTTAGAAAACTTGTATTTTAAAATTGCGGCAATTGAATAATTTATTATTCTGTGATTATTTTAGCGCATAAGTGTCCGAGCAGAAAATGCTGAACTGAATACTGTTGTTAAATATATACTATTAAATAAAACAAATAATACAGATTTAGCAGTTTTGCTACAAAAATACGTAGCATCTCAAGATTTCGCTCCAGCCAAAACCGTCTGAAAATATTGGAATGTCAATTCAAATCTAAGCACTTACTAAATTAACAATTTTTTAAAAGCTTAATATTTTTTGTATTTTCGCTATTTTTGTGTAAAAACGTTGACTTTCAAACGTTGACGTTCAAGCACTTTCACTTTTTATGTTCGGAATATTTATATAATAGAATTAATCGAATTAAAAGTTCAGAGTGGCATAGAAATCAGAACTGCAAGAGAAAAATTTCTATATTTTTAGTCATGCAGATTGTGGCAATTGAATATTTATAATTCTATGATTATTTTAGCATACGATATATAGATATTTTTCGCAAATTTTTGCAAAAGGTGCTTTAAAATCTATAGCTTGAGACTTTCTCCAAATGCAACCGTCCGCAACAGCGCTTTGGTTTTAGTATGCACAGAAAAAAGTTAATTTTTAGTGCAAAAATACGGTTTTGTTGGAAGCGATATCTTGAGACGCTATTTTTGTAGCAAAACTGCAAAATTTGTATTATTTCTTTTATTTAATATTATTTAACAGCAGTATTCAGTCCTTTGCCAATACGGTACAAAAAGTAACCGTACAATATAATATGGGACGTACCGTTTAATACGGTACAGAAAAATTTGTACCGTATTATACGGTACGTACCGTTTAATACGGTACGAAAATTGCCGTACCGTATTATACGATACAAAATCTCATACGGTACGTAACATATTTAATACAATTATGCACTCTTGCTTTTAACTTCAGGACCGGCTTAGTACTGGATCCTGAGTTCAGGATAGGAATATAGGATGTCTAAACACAGGATACATTTCACGATCAGCTTATAACTTCAAAATCGGTTTCAGGATCGGCTTGTAACTTCAGGATCGGTTTCAGGATCGGCTAGTAACTGCAGGATCCGATTTCAGGTGGACCTGATTTCAGGATCGGGTGTCTAAAAACAGGATCCATTTCATGAACGGCTTATAAGTTCAGGATCGGCTTCAGGATCGGCTTGTAACCTCAGGATCGGTTTCTGGATCGGCTCGTAACTTCAGGATCCGATTAAGAGATGGGTTCCAACAGTGCTGACCCCTGCGCACAGACACGCTGCTTTGCGCGAGGGTTCCAACAGTACTGTCCCCCGCGCAGAGACCCGTTGCTCTGCGCGAGGGTTCCGACAGTTCTGACCTCTGCGCAGAGACACGCTGCTCTGCGCGAGGGTTCCAAAAATGCTGAAACCCCGCACAGGGCTTTGCGCTGCGCGGGGGTCACAAAGTTTGCTGCGCACTGCGCGGGGGTTTCGGATTCTGGCCTATACATGTATAGGCCCAGTATAGGTATTGCGCATGTGTGATATATTTGTTTTATTTAACATTATCTAACAGCAGTATTCACTTCTTTGCCAATACGGTACAAAAAGTAACCGTACAATATAATACGGGACGTACCGTTTAATACGGTACAGAAAAAGTTGTACCGTATTATACGGTACGTACGTACCGTTTAATACGGTACGAAAATTGCCGTACCGTATTATACGGTACAAAATCTCATACGGTACGTAACATATACAAAATTCATTATATGTCTTAAGGTGGTGATTCCTTTTGGGCACGTATTGTTGGCTAAGGCTCAAATCGAGATGACACTTGATGAAACTTTACTTATATTCAATGGAAAGATCTCGTTCTGCTCTACATTTTTCGCTTTTTGACGCAACTTTCTAGCTTTTCTCTATTTTGAGATACAGACAACTTTCTTAATTTGGCGTTTAAAAGTTATCATTTTTGCAAAAATCAAATAATACATTACTACTTAAGTTAGTAAGTAAGTAAGTAGGCTGCTATCATACAAAATGTGGGTTTTTGCAAAAACATGACCAATTTTTCTCAGCGATTGTGGGGAATTTACTAAGGCTGCCAAAAGCACACACATGTGCTCTTCACAAAAATACCCAGGGACCGTTTTTAGTTGTCCCGATTGCTGCTATATAGTTAATGCATGTAGTAGTTTACCAAAGTGGGAAAAGTAGGCACAATCCAACATTTTAGCTACATAATTTCTTTATAACCATTTAATAATAATTAAAAAAGGGTCCCCAGCTATTTGATAGGGGTATCGAATGATATCGATGTTTCACGAAATTTACTTCAGCCTAAAAATCTGAAAAATTGCACTTCCTCAAAAATCCGTTAAAATTTTTTTCGAAAATCAAACTTGGTTCCATTGTATTCATTAGAAAGAGAAAATGCTAGGCTAGATTTTGATTACAAAAATGGCTTCTTAACTCTAAATAATGGATGAATAATAATGGTTCAAAGTCGGTGTCGCTAAAAAATCACCACCTTAACAAAAATTACAAAGTAATTGGCGAAGAAATCTATACAAAACAAATGTCAAAGAAAAACACTGTCAGTTTCTCCAGAAATAAAAATTGATGAGAGGACGTCAGCTTCTGTGACTTGAAAGCTGAGCAGTATCGTTTTTCGCCGTTTTGGAATTCGAGAGGACAAGCTGAAGGTTGACATTTCGGGATCCGGGTTTTGCGACACGGAATAGGACTGGGAATTTCTGGAAAACAAGATGTTTGCTATTAATTACAAATCGCGAACATCAAGTGAGTCAATGAGTAGTATCAGTATGTTCTAAACTATGTACCTTCGTTTACCAACTAGAGGGTCCATTTTTGGGCCATTTTTTACTTTCTCCGATCTCACTGATTTTTACATATTTTATTGTCCAAACGGTATATGTTAACGAGTTTTTAAAATTAAAGTCGCAAGTCTTACGGTAGTCGAGTAAAGTCAGCTTAAAGTTGAGGTTTCATGTGATATAATATTAGGCAGTGGAAAAAGTTGTCATTTTTTCACGTACGCCAAAAATCTCCCGACAAACATGGATGAGGACAAGTTTTACATTAAAATAACGCTGAACTGTTAAACTGCAGTATCTCGGAATTAGAATTTTAATTTCGGCCGTTAACATTTTTTGAATTAATTTTTGAAGGATTAAAATTTAACGGGATGCTAAAATTGTGTTAAATTTTAATCCTTCAAAAATTAATTAAAAATGTTAAAGGCCTAAATTAAAATTCTAATTCCAAGATGCCACAGTTTAACATTCATAATATTCATAATGTAAAACTTGTCCAGATTCATCCATGTTTGTCGGGAGATTTTATTGGCGCACGCGAAAAAATAAAAACTTTCCACTGACTATATTTAACACTTGAAACCTCAACTTTTATCTGAAATTACTCGACAACCCTTACACCGGATTGCACCAATGAAGGTTAGCTCGGTGTTAAGCTAACCTCAAGGTTAACTCGGAGTTAACCTGTTAATACTCAGTTAATATGTTGCACGTGCACCAAATCAGGTTAAGTTAACCTCGAGGTTAACTCCGAACTAATTTAGTCTTCAGCTGGCCAAAACTTAACCCTGATATCTATCAGGATTAACTGAGTACTAACTAAATTATCGTCACTTGTACCCTTTATTTTTGGAAATGGACGGGATGGACTGTTCAATTAGTGATCCCTGAACACTTCAGTTACTTTGGACAAAATTTTTCGGAGTATTATTATAAATTGAGCTCCTGTGATTTGATCCACTACTTCAATGATAGTCTTCAGCTCAGAGTTAACTCTAAGAAAGACTTAGCTCGGAGTTAACTTCGAGATTAACTTAATCTTCAGCTAATACTGAATGAGGATGATTGGACACAGTGAATAAGAAACCAATTCTGATTGGTTAAATTTAACCCTGAGCTGAAGCTCAGAGTTTGGTATTCTTGACATGACCTAGAGTATTGCAACGGAATAACTTTACCCCTAAGCTGAAGCTCAGCTAAAGAATAACTAACACGGAGTTAACTCGGAGTTAAGCTAACACCGAGTTAACTTACTCCGATTTGGTGCAATCGGGCGTAACGCCCGTTAGTCTTACGACTTTAGTTTTAAAAAGCTAAAATATATATACCGTGTGGACAATAAAATATGTAAAAATTAGCGAGATCGGAGAAGAAATGGGCCAAAAATGGACCCCCTTGTCTCTATAGATTTGTATATATAAGATAACACAATATATGTAACATAACACAAGATATCATACAATGAAAAATGTCAATTTCCCAACAAACTATTTTTGAGAAACTCTTTCGAGTTCTACTTGTATATAGTTGTTTTCGTTTGCTGTGTGTTCCCTAACCCTTCCTGGGGTCTCACGGTGAATGCTTAAATTTTGCCTGCCCAGGTCTTTATAAAATTCTGTTTCTTGACTCATAATTATAAAATTCTGTTTTTTGACTCATAATCAGGCCCAGAGTCGGTCATGCTATTTGTTAATCCAAAGACCGGACCGCTTCAAACCAGATAGCTCAGTCTATTAAACTTTCAACTCCGACCGACAAGACTGAGCTAAGGACTTTATATTCACATCGCTGATACCAAAGAGGTACATATAAATTTTTCTGACCTTCCGAAATAGCCATATGTCAGGAAGGCCAACACCAACAAGAGAGCGGCAAGTCCGGCAGCCACTGCCAATCCACAAGAGATGTCGATTGATTCAACAGATCGAATTGGAGCGGCTTGGTGATCACAGTATTTGGAATTCCAGCCCGGATCACATTTACAGAAATACAGGAAACTGTCTTGGTCAGCAGGAAAGCCAGTGGTCAAGGAAACACACAAACCGTGACCATGACAGACTGTTTCACTACATTTTTCTTTATCAAACTAAAATTATATACTTTCTACTAAAATTACCTTTTACTAAGGGTCTATTTCTTTAAAGATTAAACGGATTAAAAATCAGCCGGATTAAAACTTCAATTGCTATTTCTTTAATCCTGGATGAAACGGATTAAGATTAACTCGTTTAATCCGACTATTTTTAATCCGCGGATTAAACGAGCTGATTTAATCTATTTAATCCTCCATTAAAGAAACAGCGATTACAAATTCTAATCCGCCAATTTTTAATCCGTTTAATCCGCGTAGCTGCACGAGGATTAAAAACTATTTGAAAATGCAGGTGGCGGATTAAACCGATTAAAATTAATCTTTGAAGAAACATCGATAAAGCAGGTCGGATTAAAATTAACTCGTTGATTTTTTAATCCGAAGTGTGAATAAAGAAACAGTTTGATTTTTTTAATCCGAAGTGAGAATAAAGAAACAGGATTAGATTAAAATTTTAATCCAAGGTGCATTAAAGAAATAGGATTAAATTTCATCCGTTAAACTAGCTGGATTAAATTTTAATAAGTTTAATCCGAGGTGCTATTTCTTTAATGCGGATTAATTTTAATCTAATCCGTTTAATCTTTAAAGAAATAGGACCTAAGATTACTAAAATTACTATTAAAAAATAGGCATATAATATTTTGTGATAAATTCACAACAGCGGAAAATATATTTTTAGAGATTTCG
The DNA here is from genome assembly GCA_030248195.1 of Trissonchulus latispiculum. Lineage (NCBI taxonomy): Eukaryota > Metazoa > Nematoda > Enoplea > Enoplida > Ironidae > Trissonchulus > Trissonchulus latispiculum. The sequence goes on from JASAND010030636.1 coordinate 18,718, forward strand.
CGACAACTAATTTCATTTCATGAATCTATGAAATTGTGAAATGAGAATCATAAATTAACATAGTAAGGATCCAGTCCCTTTGTCCCAAGAAAATTTTGAGAGGGTTTGTTTCAACCGTGTACGGAAATTTTCGCGGGGCTTGTACCATGAGCAGAAATTAGCGTTATTTAACTAATACTGTAAAATATCAATGGTAAAGATAAAGAATACACGACTTTTAAAAAAATTTGCAACACAATTATAAGTTTTCAGAAAAAATATCAGGTTTTTGGTCCATTTTCTTGAAAATGTAAGAAGTTTAGCCAAAAATTCCAGCACAGCCGAAATTGTTTTGGAATTTCGTTGCTAACAACCTATATTTCTGTCAATTTATGCCTTTTTGTCCAGTTTTCCTTCCTCCTTTTTCCTGACGGAAGGTAGGACTTGCAGTCTTGCACCTTGTTGTCTGGGTTGGGGTAGAGGACTTCCAAATCCACAGTCCACCCACACCCCCATGTTAGCCTACGTGAATTAATAAATTTCTGATTACTTACTTCTACGTAGTCATGTGCTCGAAGACACGCTCTAGACATCAGTGGACACGATGCTGTCAGTGACTGACAAACCAAAGAAATCATTGCAGTCCGAGAAGATTGAGATATTTCCGTAAGCAGTAAATCCTTAACAAATACCTCCAAATCAAAAGGGCACTCCATTCTAATCAAACACTGAAAAGCTGAAATCAATTTGCTTGCTATTTCCAATTTCAGAATCTAATTTGCATACCTAATGTTTCAAGTTATGGTGCGGTTAAATTTTAGTAGTTGAATTTAAATGAATATCCGCTGCCTAAAGCGTTGTCGCCCAATTTTCGATAACAGTAAAAACAAGTTTCAACTCAAGGATGGAGGTCTTTTGAAAGATGAAGCTAATGACAGAAGGTTTGGTCTTGGTGTAAGAGTTTTACATATTGTATCCTGACGAAAGTAAGAGGAGGGCTGAGCCAGTGCCACCGCAAACCTGTGTTTTGTGCCCAAAAAACGGAAATAACCGGTTTCCGGGGGGGACCCCAAAAGTACACGTATGACTGCATCTGATCCTGATGCTACCTAAATAAAATGCCGATGGACAGTGGCCGGCGATTTCATCATGCCATAACCCAGAATTTCTGCTTTAACATTAAATACTCATAAATTCGGTTCCTTGCTTCGATCAGACTAAACAGTGTTCTGGAATTTAGTCTTTCTCAATTTGTTTTAGGGACATTGACGAGACAATGACTGAAATTTGATGGGGTAAAATAATCTTTGGTTTGGAGACGGAAAAGAAAGAAATATGTTTGAGTTTTGTTAAGTTGCCAAATGGGGCAAAAGGGGCAAAATGAGAGAGGTGGGGGTTGCGTGCGCCATCTCTTTTACCTCAAAAGGCAAGAAATATATGTGAAACCGGGTCGAAATAGGAAAAAAGGGATGTCGTATAAATGAGTGCCCTGTGAATATGGCCCCCCAAATAAGAATTTTTCTGTTAAACATTCCATTTTGACAACTTTGCGTGCGTTTTCCCCTTTTTCAGAAAGCTAATTATTACTTTTCAGAAATGAAAGATCAGTTCCAGTTAATATAGTTTCAATCACGCATTTATTCGTGCTCAATTTTACTGTTAATATGAAGTCGTTCTAACTTGTTTCAAATGGTTCATTTATAGCTATACGTATGTTCAGGTTTCGTCACTGAACTGAGGTGAGGCGCGTTGCGTCCGCCTGCGCGAACTGAGTAAGCTGGTCTAACTCAACATGTAACTTTTAAGTTCTCAGGACGTGACGGATAGCTAGTTACAGTCGTCTTGTATGTATAACATTGAACTGCGAATAAGCAACTGAAATCCACTTTGGTTTGGTGTAACCAAAAGGTTCATATTAAAAAATCTTTGGTTAGGAAGAAGAGAAGTAAAGGAGTAATTAAGTCTGACCAAAAATTTTTGGAACCAAAATTTCGCCAGCTTTCAAAAGTTCAAATCTGCCAATGAGACTACCCCGAATGGGCCAACTCATTGCCAAAGCTGTGCAATAAACGGCACCGACCTTTCTGTACCAGGGAGCGGGAGAAATCTTCGAGGAGGCAGCTAACACACTAAGGTTATAGGGAGGGGGATCCCAATGTAACTAGTGATAAACCTTGGATTTTACTACAGATATCCTCAGTCACACAAACATACACATACATAAGGTGACTCAATCTCAGTCAGCATCCAGCTATGATAAAGATAAGGTAGATTTGACTATGTACATGATTAGTATAATATCATCGAAAAACAACAACTGGAGAAGCAACGGTCATAGAAAAAAATAAGGACGGCAACATTTCTTTCATTTCTGTTCCTTCTAGATCTAGAGGCTCTCCTAAAAGGGAATCATAAACGAAATTTCATCAAGGCAGGAAGTTTGTCGTAAGTTGTTAACTTTCCTGAGTTTCTTTTCTATTCCACTTAGTTCCTGCCTGATATATATGTGGAATTTCATTTTACCTATCTGGAAGCATTTTATTTTAAAACGTTGATCAGTGTGATATTTGAATTAATATATCCATAACGGCGTGTAAATGCTTGTGTGGTTCAAAATTTCCAAGTCACACACCACTACAGACACAGAGAGAAAGGGCTCTCACGCGCAGTGATAGTTCAGAAAAACCTAAGGTTTCGTGCTGACAACAAATTGAAATGAAAGCCAAATTAAATTCAATTGCGTGCTTTTATTCCGTTCTTTGGAATCCTGGAATATGTAATGTGTGTGTCTCTTTCTGACTTTAGTCCTACCAAATGAGCATTCCAACTAGGCCTCTTTATGCTTGTTCATATTTGATCTCAAATTCTAACTGACTTAACTATAAGCTTTCTATCTTTCCCTCCCTCTCGTTTCAATTCGAAAATTCTTCCATATTCTTCCATACTTTGATTCCACTTTTGGTTCAAAACCAATTTAACATAATCCTAATCATTTGCATAGAATACTTGATTTTATAAGTGCAAGTTCAACTTACAACTAATATGGAATTTGTAGTTTTCTTGTATTGCAACAGCTCATGCTCATACTTCATATACTTCTATTTTTATTGAACTTAATTAACGAATGCAATGAAGTATCATCAGGTAAGACGTTTACAGACTAGTTTCGCATACGTACCACTAATTGAAGAGATGTGATTGGTTGGTATGGGATGGATGATGAAGATATGTTAGTTTTTCAACAACAGATTGGCACTAGGCTGGCTAAAAACTGAAAGATCGCTCTCGAAAGGTCTAAAGGGTAAAAAGCGGAGTGGAGTCGGTCGGTAGTATCCATGGCGAGCACTGTACGGCAGGTTGGTAAATACGGTTCGTTAATAAAGTGAAGATGTATCGTCATTAATTTAAAATTTGAGTTTTACACCATAGTCTAGGATATTTTGCGAAGAATGTTTAACCTGGCTATGTCGATAATGCCCTGTCCAGTGGACACAGATGTAATATGGGTAATGGCGACCCCGCTATCACCCCCTTCCAAGCCTTTTATAATCGTAACTTTCGCTTTTTTTCCTAAAATTTCCCAAAAACTCCCCAACCCCTCTTATAAGTATTGTACTACTATTTTTATTTTATTGCTATTTAAGTGTATAGTATTTTGTATGTAAAACACCATTTTAAAAACTTGTAGTGCTATCTTTATGCTCATAATTCAAAATTCATTTAAGGTGGTGATCATACACAAACACGGGGTCCGATTCTGGGGGGGGTCTACCTCGACCTCGGCGAGGGGTCTACCCCTGAAAAATTCCCAAATTTTAAGTCTGCCCCGAAATTAGTAAAAATTGGAATTTTTTAACGTTTTTGACCACAAATTAGTAAAAAATGACAATTTTTAGCGATTTTCAAGAAATTTTTTGAAAAAATCGCAAAAATTTGCTAAAAAATTAGCAAATTTTAGTAAAATTCGCTGAGGGGTCTACCCTTTTTTCTTTCTGAACAAGAGGGTATGCCCTTTTTTCCTTTTCGCTGAGGGGGTCTACCCGTTTTTTGTCGGTCTGGGGGGGTCTGCACCCCCATTCCCCCCCAACGTTATCCTATGGTGGTGATTCCTTTTGGAGACATCAACTTTGAACCACTATTACTCAGCCATTACTTGGAGTTAAGAAGCCATTTTTATATAAAATGCAGCTTAACATTGCTTTTTCTAATGAATACAACAAAAATAACTTTAGTTCTTGAAAATTATTTTGCTGCATTTTCGAAGTAATTTAATTTTCGAGATTTTTTGCAGACTAAAGTAAATTTTTTAGGCATCGTGAGGCATCGGCCACACCATTCGATTGCACTATCAAGTAGCTGGGGACCCTTTTTTAGTTATTATGAAACCGCTCTTCGTTATAAAGAAATTAGCTAAAATGTATGCTCAACCTGGATTTTGCCTACTTTTCCCAACTTTGGCAAGCGACCACTTTAGCTAGAAAGCAGCAATCGGGACAACTAAAAAGGGTCCCTGGGTATTTTAGTGTAAAACACGTCCAGTAAGTGGCAACCATCTAGCTTGCATAGTAAATGCTCCACAATCGCTGGAAAAAAATTTGCTCATGTTTTTGCAAAACTACATTTTCTATGATTGCAGCGTACGGGGTAGCAGTTAGAAGATTATAATGTCAGGGATAATCGGCTCGACGAGAACTTCAAATTGACATCCGTAGTTTAATTTTCCGGCTTACGTAGCGCAAGAAATGGCGGATTATTTGATTTCTGCAAAAATGACAAGTTTTCAACGCCAGCCAAAATCGGCAATATCTCACGATAGCGAAAAGCTAAAAAGGTACTTCAGAAAGCAAAAATGTAGAGCTCAACAAGATCTTTCGAACAAATATAATCATAGCTGTACAGCAACTGCCTAACTGTCAAAAATTGACAAAAACAAAACCACCCTGAACGGAGACGTCGAATTTTTGAAGCGGGATTGCGCGGAGGGTGTTAGAATGCTAAAAGAACATATTTTTGAAAGTTTCATCAAATTTCATCTTGATTTGTACCGTCAATCAACAATATGTGCCCAAAAGGAATCACCTCCTTAAAACGTTTAATTTCCCTATTTTAAAAGCCTAAACTGTACCTAACCAAAGCACTACGGTTATTATGCAATTTAGCTGTTGTGAGCTTGTCTAAGATAGATCCTCTCGTTCCGAACGCATAACAATCCTTCGTTTTCGTAATGACGCCAATCTTCAGTTAGTTGGGAGTTAAATTTTCTCGTGAGCGGTCGGTTTTCGAAATTTTGGGGGCCCCTCCTATTGCGATTTCCTTTGCTTTCAAAGTTCATTTTTGTTTCCTTTTCCTCAAATTTCGCTAACTTTGACCAATCTAATCCCCGGCTTAGAAGTTAACTATTTCCCTTTTTGTTTCTATTTAACTTCTAACTCTACATCTCCCCCTCCCCTTCTCTTCAGCGGGGTTGTCCCCTTTCTTCTGGGTCCGTCTTCGCTAAGCTTGCCTCCTCCCGCCCCTGGTTACCAGTCCCCCCGTTTATTGTTATTTTCCCTCTTTCTACAGTTATTTTTCCGTTTCTTATTGTTATTTTGTAGTCTAGTAGCCCGCTGCATATAACTTGCCCCCACCTTAGGTAACTCAGGTGGTGTGACTGTAATTATCTGTCGTGTTCTGGAAATTAAAGTGCCCAGTTGTCACCGTTCTATTTACTTAGTTTTTAACAGTTTTATTTAACTAGATTTGATCTCGTAAGTAGCTAGGTAGAATTCAGGGAATAGCCCGGAATTTAATTGAAGTTGAGTCTAAAATTTGCGTGTGTCCCCCACACTTTGTATGGCGCCCCGTTGGCGTCCCCCAAAATTATCCAGTTCCCCCTTGGCGAGGCAAGTCGGTGGGTTTGAGAGCCGCCTCGACTAAAGAGGAACCTTTTTATCCCCTGCCTTCTGATACAATGTCTTAATCATATATACCCTACAACTATAACACCTGGTGCCATCGCTCACTCTAACTTCAGATGTAGCGGTTGTAGTATGGCACGCCTACCTCTAACATTGGATTCTCTCTTTGACTGACTACACTGTGTACCCCTCAAGTAGGAAACCCGTACCCCAATTATATTTTAACTTTGTTTTACAAATGAAGTGGCTCCACTCTTACCTCTGCTATGAAACGCATATGTATATACCCCTGGAGTTAGTGATGTTTCAGTCACTGAAACTGCAACTAGGTTTCACTGAAACTAGGTTTCAGTTTGTACAGGTTTCAGTTTCAGTCATTGAAACTGAAACTGAAATTCAAACTATTTTGAGAAGAGACCTGAAACTGAAACTGAAACTGAAACTAGATTGGGTAAAAAACTGAAACTCGGACTGAAACTAATTTCAGTCTTTCCTTAAAACTTGACATTTTGAAGGTTTTGAGCTTCGATTCTGTTAGTACTGCTGCAGGGGATGCTGGATAAACATCAAATTGAGCTTTATGTCAACTCAGAAGGCTGGAAACTGTTCATTTTAAAGTGAACTGAAACTGAAACTGAAACTGAAACTGAAATTATTCTACTTTGCCGACTGAAACTTGTGAAAAAGTGTAGTCTCATCATATCTTGAATGAGTGTTGAACAACTACTTAAAGAGTTTGTAACTGAGACTATAATGCGTTGATTAGTCGCATATGATCTGCTGACGTTGTAGTTATAAATCTGTTTTCTAATCTGAATCTCTTGTGGCTGACCTGCGTTTATAACAGGTTATGGGCCCAGCCCAATACTAAAACTGAACTTTGGTCCTTCAGAGTGGTTTATCCTCCTGGTTGTTGGTTACCTCTGGTTTCCTTCTGGTATCAAACTTACCATTATGTCCGAAAAAGTCACCATTGACAAATTCGACGGTCGGAATTACCCGACGTGGAAATTCAAAATGAAGATGGTGCTAGTGGATAAGGACTTGTGGGGACATGTCGAGGGTACGGAGGTGTTGGGGGAAAATCCGACGGAGGCCCAGACAAGAGACTTCAGAAAGAAAGCGAATAAAGCCCTGGCGACCATAGTACTAGGATTGGCCGACAGCCAAATATTCCTAGTGAAATCAGCAGAAACGGCTAGACAAGCCTGGGAAAATTTACAAACGCACTATGAACGCCGTACTCTCGCAAATAAACTGTTTCTTCGAAAGAAACTGTTCCGGATGGTCATGGATGAAAGCACCGACATGCTTCAACACATCAACGAGATAAAGGAGCTGGCTGATCAGCTGGCAGCCATTGACGCGCCAGTCAATGAATCAGATTTGGTAACAATTCTGCTTTCAAGTCTACCAGAATCATATGATGCATTGATCACAGCTCTCGATTCCCGCGCCGAAGATCTGACGCTAGCCTTCGTAGAAACCCGTCTGCTTCAAGAAGAAGCGAAACGGAAAGAAGCCAGAGACGTTGGTGAAAGTTCTGATAAAGCTCTTTCCGCGAAGCAAGTCAGGAACAAGTACGGCGATGGGAAGCATGTCCACAAAGGTAAATGCTTTGTTTGCAATAAACCTGGGCATTTTGCAAAGGATTGTCGCTTCAAAAAGGCAAAGGACTACCAGCCGAAAAACAGCAAAGGAAAAGCGGCGGTAGCAAGACAATCCAGTTGCAGTTCGTCTGATAACGAAGTTGATGCTTTCGTGGTTACAACGGCTGAACCAGAAGCTGCTTTATCTGCAGAAGGGACCAAGGTCAAGTCCGGATCTTGGTACGTGGACTCGGGTGCGTCGCAGCACATGTCCTGCAGAAATGACTGGATGGAAGATTTCTGTCTACTTGATCAGCCCGAAACCGTAAAGCTTGGTGATGGGCGAACGGTAGATGCCACGGGAAAAGGATCTGTGATAATGACTCTTCTGCTCCCCACAGGAAACCGAAGAATCACGTTTAAAAATGTCTTCTACGTGCCTATGTTGTCCATGAACCTGCTATCCGTAAGCGCTATTGCCAAAAGTGGAAAGAAAGTTGAGTTCATTAAAGAGAAATGCTTCATTTCGCAGCGAGGTATGACTCTTGGAATAGCTGAACTGTACGGTAAACTGTACAGATTGGAGTGTAAAAAGCCGACACACACAACTGCCGTGTGCAACAATACCAACAACATTGATGTTTGGCATCGTCGGTATGGCCATATCAGTGAACAAAGTCTGAAGAAGTTGGTACGTGAGAAGCAAGTCAAAGGACTTTCACTGTCCAGCTCCGAGAAATTAAACTTCTGTCATGGGTGCGCTGAAGGAAAATCACATCGACTGCCTTTCCCTAAAGAAAGTACAAGTCGGGCTACCGAAGTACTACACACGGTTCACTCGGATGTGTGTGGACCCATGAAGAACAAGTCGTTAGGGGGATCTAAATACTTTTTAACTTTCATTGATGATATGTCACGTATGGTGTGGGTTTACTTTTTACAACACAAAAATCAAGTGTTGGAAAAGTTTAAAACCTTTGAGGCAGAAGTTACCAGACAAACTGGTAAAAAGTTGAAAGTCTTGCGAACTGACAACGGAGGGGAATATACCTCAAAAGATTTTGAAAGGTTTTGCAAAATTAAAGGTATCGTCCACCAGGTCACCGTGCCCTACTGCCCTGAGCAAAATGGGGTAGCCGAGAGAATGAACCGCACGCTGGTAGAATCCGCTCGAAGCATGTTGAGCCACGCCAGTATGCCGAAACACTTCTGGGCAGAAGCTGTATCGACTGCCGTTTACTTACGAAATAGGTCTCCTACAGTGGCAGTCCAAGGTTTGACACCGTTTGAAAGCTACTATGGAACCAAGCCGAGTGTGGCACATCTAAAAGTTTTTGGCTGTGTGGCATACTCTCATGTCCCTAAGGTGAAGAGAGAAAAGTTTGAAGCCAAAGCCACAAAGTGCGTCCTGGTTGGATATGGTACTAGGACAAAAGGGTTTCGGCTGTATGATCTAGAAAACAAAAGATTTCTGGTCAGCCGTGACGTCATCTTCAACGAAAACAGCTTTGACTTTGGCAGTCCTGTTAGTGGGAAATGTATCAGGACGGTGGAATTCACAGAGTCAGAAACTGAATCGACTGAACATATGGAAAATGAACCAGAAGATGATGATCGACAGAGGATTCCTCAACCAGAAGAACCTACACGGCCAGAAGTTCGCCGGTCGCAGCGTCAAAAGAAATCTGCAGCTGAATGGCAGGTTGAAAAACCGTGGTGGAATGTGAGTCAGCGGATGCGCGAAAAAGAAGCTGAACGTCACCACGCTTGTTTGGTTGCAGAAATCGAAGAGCCAACTACCATAACTGAAGCTTTTGGTAGTGATCACTCAGAGCAGTGGAAAGCGGCTGCACAGAGTGAAATTGATTCACTCAAGGAAAATCAAACCTGGGTTCTTGTTCCTTTGCCAGAAGATAGAAAGCCTATCAAGTGCAAATGGATCTTTAAAGTCAAGTATAAAGCAGATGGGAAGATTGACAGGTTCAAGGCCAGGTTGGTGGCGAAAGGGTTTTCACAAAGCTATGGGATAGACTACGAGGAAACGTTTGCACCAGTGGTGAAGTTTGCCTCAGTCCGAACTCTATTAGCGATTGCAGTTCAGGAAAAGATGATGGTCCATCAAATGGACGTAACGACGGCATTTCTATATGGAATGCTGGACGAAGAGATCTATATGGATCAACCAGAGGGATTTGTAGTGGAAGGAAAGGAATCGCATGTTTGCAAGTTGCAACGCAGCTTGTACGGGCTAAAACAAGCCCCCAGATGCTGGAATATGGCGATTGATGACTTCCTCAGAAAATCAAATTTTAAGAAGATCGAATCCGATGCTTGCATCTATGTGAAGCATGATCAAGAAGAAAAGATCATTTTGGCACTCTATGTCGACGATCTGCTTCTAGCCTCAAAAAGCAAAGATGCACTACAGAGAACAAAAGATTTGCTGCGAACCAGATTCAAAATGAAAGATCTGGGCGACGTGCATTATTATCTTGGCGTGGAGATTAAGTACGATGTCGAGAAAGGTCTACTTTCGATGAATCAGAAGAGATATGTTGAAAAAGTGCTGAAAAAGTTTGGTATGCAGGACAGCAAGCAAGTTTCCACACCGATGGATCCTGATTCGAAACTTCAGAAAAGCGCTGGTTCGAAAAGTCCTGATAGCAACTTAAAGTCGAACTACCAATCAGCTGTTGGTAGCCTGCTTTACGCTGCTATTGCCACCCGCCCAGATTTGTCCGCCTCAGTGGGAGTTGTTTCCAAGTTTACGTCGAATCCTGATGACTCTCATTGGGCGTCCGTTAAACGAATCCTGAGATATCTACGGGGAACCACTAACCTTGGGTTAACCTATCAAAGGTCTGATGCTGGCCTAGATTTGCACGGATTCTCAGATTCAGATTGGGCAGGCGATGTTGAAGACAGGAAATCCACTTCTGGGTACGTCTTCAAGCTAAGCGGTGCTGCAATTAGCTGGGCCAGTAAGAAACAGTCTACTGTATCACTCTCGTCCACTGAGGCTGAATACACAGCCTTGAGCTTAGCAACTAAAGAAGCGGTATGGTTGCGGGCGTTGCTTGACGAACTGGGGTATCGACAGTCCTTGCCTACGTTGGTCTTCGAAGATAACCAAAGTTGTATTGCTTTGGTAAAGAACCCAGTGTCCCATGCTCGAACCAAACACATAGATATCAAACATCACTTTGTACGAGAGAAAGTTATGGCTAAAGAACTAACTCTATCCTATTGTCCAACTTCCGACATGCAAGCCGATATCCTAACAAAGGCGCTCCTGAAAACAAAGTTTACTGACTTAAGATCTAGACTTGGAGTACAAGCTATGATGGACTAACACTGGTTTGCACCAAATGTGGTTAGCAAATGGTTAGCAGATTTGCTGCTAACCACTTGGTTAACTAGAAGTTAACCACTAACTATTTTGCACCAAATGTGGTTAACTTAACCACTTGCTAACCAAATGCTAAGCAAGTGGTTAACACGTGGTTGGCTAACCCTGCTCTGGAGCAGGGTTAACCACGAACTTGCAGTTGATTTTCAGGTTCTGGCAAGAGACTTACAGACCAAACCGTACAACTAAGAAAGAATAAACGGAATGCATATTCATGTTGGAGTATATATAGGCTAACATGTTGAAGTGATTCAATATTTTTGCGTGATTCATGTGTAAGGTTGGTAAGAAAACTTAAAACTATCTTCTATTGCTCAAATCAGTAGTGTTCTTGAAAGGTAGTAGTATTCGAATTATAATTTTTGTGGAGTTGATCACAAGATGTCGCTGCTTTTATATGACCTTTATCTTTTACCAATTGCATAGTGAAGTTTTGTCTCACGAATGTTTTGAACCTGCTTTATTAAGTAATTATAAATGTTCGTTTTCGTATAGACAGAAGGCACAAGATCGGAATTGTATAGAAACACGACACTGAAATGTGTTTAATCGTGAGTGAAGCCTTTTAAAATGTCACTGTAATTTATTGGATAAACGAGTGCAGCGGCGTAGTCTGATTGGTTCAGAGAAGTCCCGCCTCTAACTGCTGCTAACCATTTGCTAACCATATGGTTGACTAACCATTTGCTAACCACATTTGGTGCAAGGAAGTTGCTGCTAAGCAAATGGTCATGGTTAGCAAATGGTTAGTTAACCATTTGGTTAGCGAATAACCAAATGGTTAGCAAATGGTTAACCACATTTGGTGCAAACGGCCGTAAGTGGGAGTGTGAAAAAGTGTAGTCTCATCATATCTTGAATGAGTGTTGAACAACTACTTAAAGAGTTTGTAACTGAGACTATAATGCGTTGATTAGTCGCATATGATCTGCTGACGTTGTAGTTATAAATCTGTTTTCTAATCTGAATCTCTTGTGGCTGACCTGTGTTTATAACAAAACTTAAACTGAAACTGAAACTATTTTGGTCCGCCGACTGAAACTGAAACTGAAACTGAAGCTATTTCGGACCACCGACTGAAACTGAAACTTAAACTGAAACTAAAATCGGCTACTGAAACAACACTACCTGGAGTTTCACATAAAACGTGCCCCCTTCAATTAGTGACATTGTAATTGAAAGATATCCTAAAATTTAGAAACATAATTTAATGGATTATCTAGTATCTTAATCTACACAAGTATCTTAAGGGGGGGGTCCATTTTTGGCCGATTTTTCGACCATCTCCGATTTTGCTCATTTTCACATATTTTGTTGTCCGATTGGTATATTTTAACGAGTTTTTGAAATGAAGGTTGGATCTCTTACGGTTAGCGAGTAATTTCACCTCAAAGTTGATGTCAGTATGTGTTAAACATAGGAAACGGAAAAAGTGGTGATTTTTCCGTGCGCCAGAGAAATCTTGCCAACGACAAAATGGAGCACTTCAACGTCCATCCTATATCATATATACGATCTCGAAGGGTGATTTGTAGGAAGCAGAATTTTAATTTAGGACTTCAAAAATTTTTAATTAATTTTTTATGTTTGCGAACAGCCAAATTTGACTGTTTTGCAATGTTAAAATTAGGGGTCAGCAAGTTTGATGAAATATTCTGAAAGCTGTAAGCCCTAATTAAAAATTCTACTTCCTACAAATCACAACTTATGACAAGACATTTCGAACGATACCAATTGATCCTGGTTACCTCTGTCCGATTTCGAGAATTCTCTGGCGCTGAAATCTCAATTTTTAGCAAAATGTAGGAAATTCCCGTTTTTCGGCAAATAACCTAGAGCTATGACAACACAGACCTATAAAATGTTCGACTATCTATTTGCGCACGATTATTGATGGCTTTAGGTCAAGTTTGGGCACAAATGGTGCAGGTTAGTGCACCCAGTTGGTCGCTGGGGTCAAATATGGGGGTCTGACAACCATAATCTCAAAAATAGCGATTTTTCAAATTTTTCGAAATACGTTAAATTTTATATCAATCGAAAGCTCTCATTGTCGGGAACATTTTTTCTTCTTGGACCATTGCCCGCAAATGCACCGAATGCAAGTTATCGGCCGTTAAATGATTTTCGTGGTCAAGGCTTTCCAGCGTCGGTGCTACTTCCTAAAATCACTAAATAAAATCATAAAGAAACGTTTTCCCATTAAAAGCTACCCTAAGTTCTTTGTTTGCATCAGATATCAAGCATACAACCGAATATAGCTCCATTCTCAAGGAAGTTCAGGTGTGCATAAGTGCCTTTATTTGCTGCGGCACCGCCGTTTTCACCTGTTTTCAAATGGCATGCAATTAATAGCCGGTTACTCGTTAAGTACTGAACGAAACTACTCGAAATTGAAACTCGATATGCAGGACATATGTGACAAAATTTTGTGTGAAAATGAGCAAAATCCGTGACCATAAAGTTTTTCATGGTGGATCCCTCCCCTTAATTTTCTACGAGAGCAGTACATAAAATGTTGTAAATTCGTACACTCGACTTAGCCTAGAAAAACCTAAATATTTCGAAGCCTAATAGTCCAATTGTTAAAGTTCGTATGCATAACTTGACGCATAAGTAACTTTTTGTATAGATGTTTTTTGCATCATTTAAAAGCTGTTCATAAAGCGAAAAATAATATAAATAACGAGAAATAATGTAATAATATAAACGGGGTACGTGAACCATACTTGATGCCAATATCCTGTACTGCAGTCTTTTACCGTGGGGTACGCGTGTCATACTATTACGCTAACCGGCTGCAATTTAAAGCTAAAATTACAGTACTGTATAAATTAGGTGTATCAGAACTGAACATTTGTTTTGTAAGATAGCTAAATTTTAAAATAAAGCTATTGCTAAAATGTTGC
>JASAND010030636.1:35000-82039 GCA_030248195.1 Trissonchulus latispiculum
AGCTTTCGAATGATACCCATATTGTGGGGTATTGGAGAAAATTTTTAAAATCCGGAAAATCCCGGAAAATCTTGTTTTCTCGAATTCCGGGAAATGTGTGCATTTTCAAGAGTTCATTCTATTACAAAAGTTGTTCAGCTCGAAAAGACCTTTCGAACGATACCCATCTTGTGGGTATTGGAGAAAATTTTTAAAATCCGGAAATTTTGAAAACCCGGAATTCCGGAAACTGGGTGCATTTTCGTGAAAAACTTGTAGGAGCAAAAATATGCAGCGGGACCAGCTCTATTCGATCGTGAAAACAAAATTTTGATTGCGATAAAAATTTGGCGAAAAACTAAAAATTTTAGATTTTCCGTGAATGAAACCCGGAATTCCGGAATTTTCCGGAATTTCGAAATATCGAGTTCCTGAGGATTCTAAAAATATATACATTGTTTGGGTTCACTCCAAACGTTAATCTGCTACAAACGGTCGAAGTTTGTACACACATTTTTTGGTCGTACTATAGTTTTATTGTTAACAGTGTATACAATCACAATATATAATGTATAATAAGAGTTCGGTCGTAAGTATAGTCTGTGTGCAAGTAAGTAAGCGACAACCTATGTCTAATGGCTGACCCACCTTCCGCAGGACTAGAGAATAAACTAATCCTCTGTCACACTAGTGTAGTTGGTTAACTTTGAAACAAATACACATTTTATTGTTTATATATTGTTTATATACAAAACAAGGCTATTAAGAATAAAATTAAGGAAAAGTTGGATCTCTTTATCTATCCCCCCAGAAGACCCAATCGAACTATTCCCCCCACATTGGAAGTGAGTGAGCACAGAGTTGGCTCCGGGTCCAAATTTTCGGACCCGGCCCGGACCCGGACCCGTTAGGCCGGTCCCGGACCCGCCCAGACCCGGATCCGGGTACCCGGTTCTAAAAAACGAACCAGTTTGCACAAGCATTCACTGCATTCTTAAATTTCACTGCAACTTTACTACTAATAGCCCAGTCGCGAATAAAACCTCTGATAAGCATTAGATTAATTTATCTTACGTCTCAAGACAATTTTGAGTACTGGGGCTAATAAAAGCAGTAGCAGTTTTCTGATAGTCCAGAGACGGTGTAAGACTGTCCTTCGGACGAAGACAAGTTACGAATGCTTTGGAGGAAAGAATGTGAACGAATTTTTGGTGGCTTGTATTTGAAAACAATGTCCTAGAGCTTGTTTACTAGATTAGGTTTTGCATGCATTGCAAAACTTTATGGTAACTTATCAATTCGAGTCATCATATTTCTGCTTCCAATTCTAGTTACTACAGATTGTGTTTATAGCCCAGCAGAGCAGCATTGGTCAGAAAGACCTCAGCTAGACAACTAAACATTGTATCTCAATGCCTAACACACCGGTTCCACCAACCCTTATTAGAAATACAACAAATTGTAATGTTTTAACATCCCTAAATGTAACAAAATCCAGTTTTTTTCAGTATTTTGGATCCGGACCCGGATTTGAACCCGCGGGTACCCGGACCCGCGGGTCCAAAAGTTGGACCCGGACCCGGCCCGGCCCGCGGGTACCCGGACCCGGCGCCAACTCTGAGTGAGCATATTCTGCATTAAAGTAGTCGCATGCGTAATATACAGAAATGGCACATACCGGAGATATTTCTGATCAATTTTTTAACCAAAACCTAAATATTTGAAATTTTAAATTTTACAAAATCTTGAATTTTAAAAGTATTTAAAGTTAACTTTGTCATGAAAGCAAGGGTTGGGACCAAGGGGGAACCAAAAATATTTTGTCTTTACTTTTGCTAAAAGGTTGCATAAAATGGTTTTCTGGGTCGCTGAACATGAATCTGTTTTTCGATTCAGCTTTTCATTAGCTCAGCGTACGCTTACAAATTAAGCTTACAACATAAGCTTATAATCAAGCTAACAAAAACTGAATCGAAGCACTTCGGATTCCTGCTCTGCACCCCTGAAATCCTCGTGTAGCTTCTATCACCCCCATAAACGAGTTGGAGATCCGAAAAGTTCAACTTCAGTCTTTCTTTTCGGGATGCAATTTAATCGTAAGATTAGGGTGCTCGAATGGATTTATCATTATCGTTAGATTTTCCAGTAGGCTATCTTTTACACGTATGTTATGATTGTAGTTTAAAATTGCCAAATTGCCCTATGATACATGGGTCATGATCTTCAGTGATGCCTACACAAATGAATTAATTGTTAATGATTATAACAATTTATGTTCTGTTTTGCTTGCGACATTAAAATTATATACACTGTTATATCGGATTTGAATTGGAAAAGCCTATATATGACCAAACTTATCGTGTCAGTTTTATTTACTTAAATTCTTTTATAATTCGTGAGTCATTTTAATGCTTTGGCACAGCTGCAGTTGATAATGATTTAAAGAAATATTTCGTCTTTAATTCAAACTTTAGACTTTCTTTGTTAGGCAAACAATTGAAAGCTATTTTCAAATAATTGTTACCTTTGTCACGATTCTTTTAAAAATGATAATCGGCACGAGACCATGAGATAACTGTTGCTTTTCTGTTATCTTTTCAAGTTACTTTATTTTGTGAAGTGCAGTAAATGTTGTTTCAATGAGAAAAAGGATCTCGGAAAAACACAAGAAGAATGCTACAATTTTGTAAAGCTCTGTCAGCGTCAATAAACTGCGCAGAAAATGAATTACCGACTTATTAAGACTGGATTTTAAAGGATGGGAGGGCCGCATCGCTGCTCGCCGCTCGCTGCTCCTGAACGAAGCCGGATCCGATACCTAGTATACACTGCTGAACAGCTTTGAAAACTAATAATAATAATAATAATAATAGTAATAATAATAATAATAATAATAGTAATTGATAAACCAAGATAAGCTGTCCAGCTAGCCTTACTTTTCAAGAATTTATTCATCTATTTCAATTTTCCCAAGCAATTTTAGGATTGAATTTAGTGGGTAGCTGCAATTGAGCAAAGATTATGTTTCTCCGAGAGGAAATTTAATAAATTTGTCTGATGGAGCAATTGAGATCTAAGACCAATCATTTAAAGTCTTTTCCTAAAAAATAGTGTCCTATCTATTTAATGTGCAAAACAGAACCACTGCTCATTATCTTCGAACATACCGTGTAATTTTTGGCTCTCCAAAACAATTCTTCGGGAAATGTTTGGAATTAGCCGAGACCGCTTATTACTAAGCCTCTGTGAATTATTGGTTTCCACAAAAGATTATCCAAATCTTCCCCTCTCTTTCTTTAATACCAGTTGCAAATCTTACTTTAAAAGTACAGTCAAGTACATTAGTGATCATTACATAGTTTGGGTGCGGCATACTTTCATTATTTATTAGAATCAATGTACAGCGTCCTTTGAAGGCTTATAATAAGTCTCTTCAAGAAAACATTACAATGGAGAACATAGAATAGTAGAAGTTGCTATTTCTCAATTTCACTGAACGCAACGCACGCAACCCTTGAGGCCTAAAGGGAGAGGTTCATTTTTGCACAGTCTTGATCTTTTACAATTTCACGCATTTTGAAGTCCAGGTAAAATAATTGGATCTCTTGCGCTGCCCCCTTCTGCCCTTGCTTTTGAGTTTCATGTTTTTAAAAATTACTTTATAATTTTGTATCATAAGGCTTACTGGAGGCCGATCAATTAAAAGATTCAAAAGTTTTAAAATTGTTAAAATCCCAAGGATTCTAATTTTGTATTTGTCATTGGAATTGATTTCTGCTCGAGAAATTTGGCTGGTATACTTCTGAATGGTCTGGGTCATTGGAGCTTATTGGGATGATCACAATGAAGCAGAAATTGCGGAATTACATTGGTCTTTAGTGAAGTTTTAAAAATTTTGTCTGTTTGAGTTCCTATGTATGTACATAGATTCCTACATTTACAAAGTTTGTTACTTATTATTTACAAAGTTTGTTACTTATTAATTACGCAATTTAATTCATATATATTGTGAGGAGGTGTTAAAAGTTTTAAAAGCCTGAATATTTAATTGTGTTCAGAAAGCTTAGATTTGCCTATTCCTGAAATTTAAGCTAAAGATGTACATAATAGCATGTTTAACTAAAATGGCAAAAATTAACAAAGATTGAATTGAACATGAAATATTTAATTCTGTGCTTTTGCTGGCGTTAGCTCTAGTTTTGAAAAAGGGAATGAAATTTAATTAGGACAAAAGTGAACCGACATGCTGTGTAAATGAGCGTTTGGTAATTAAAGTTATTTACATCAGATTAAATGTTTCATCTGCCCAGTTTTAATAGTTTCAGTTTCAATTATCTCTTTTCTCTCTGCACGACACCAACTTTTGAGTCCCACTCTAAATTCCCCCAATCGCTCTTTCCTCTTTCATTTTCCATTCCAATCAAACTTGATCCGTTGTATGTCTGATAATGATGTTGATGTAGGTAAAAGTGTGGTTTTAAACGATGCAATTATCGAATATTCACCCGTTTTGTGCAAGCAGACCAGTTTTGGGCTTCTTAATCAAGATTTTTGATTTTCGACCTATACTACCTATGACCCTCAGCTCACCTGCTGGTTTGTTTGGTAATATTGATGTTGACCCGTTTTGCACCAAAGTTGATCAGAATTCCTACAAAATTTTGAAGTATTCCAAAATTCGCAAAATTTTGATCAGTCCCAATTGACACCAAAGCCTACTCGCCAGGGCCGGGCCGTTGCATTATTGTGTACAACGTATACAAACGCATTCACATTAAGAAAATGAGGTAAACGCGGGCCAGCAGGCGGATCTACGAAGGATACAAGGCATTTATCATATAGAAATAATGAAAAACGCCTGCCTGCAGTCACTTAAGACCGAATTAGTCCGAACAGCAGAGAGCCAACTATTTCTTTATGTATACAAACGCATTCGTATCGTAATATAAAAAACATTTGTGTAATGCTAACTGTAGTGCCGAATTGTTAAACCACTAAACTATCTTTTCGCTCCATTTTCCATCTTTCTCATTGTACAACTTGTAATTAAGTAAGTAGAGAATAATTTATGTACGAGGTGTTTTGTGAAATAGTCAAACAATTTAGCATCCCCTTCACAATAAAGGCTTCATAAAGAGTTGTAACCATAATACAACGACGCTAAACTATTTAGAAGTATTTTCTGGTTTTTCAATGCAACTGTTTTCTATATTGTCCAGTAAACCTCAACGGTCAGACTTTTTCAAAAATCTGTACAAAACGTAACTGATTACGGTAATAAAGTTTCGCATTGTTACTATGACAACTTCAGTTGAAACTCAAATCTCGTTTGTCCAATCAGAATTACAGATACTTAGCAAAGTCACCTTGAAGATATCTTAAACACTCTCAATCTACCTTTAAGATGAGAATTCTTAACTTTGGCTTGTGCTTTCACTTCTTGCTTGCATTAAATTAACTTTCAATTCATTTTGAGTTACAATAATTGTATCAATCTAGAACTCAGCATAACAAAAAATATTGGGAAATTGTAACAGATTATAATATTTATTAGAAGTATGCTAATTCGAAATTAATAAGACCTAGTATCTAATTCTTATTTTTGTGGTTCTGGTTCAAACAGGTTACGGATAGGACGAATTCTCTTAACACTACTTCTAGCACAGACGCAAGCATTCTTTATTTGAATTAGGGTTTAGATTGTGGAGATTGTCGACTTGGCGTATAAGCTGGTCAGCTGTGTTTAAAAGCGGAAGCAAAGGCGGAGCAGAGGTTCACGTAGTTTTGTCGTGGAAAAGTAAGAATAAACGATCATTAAATAAAAGAAAAATTTGTAATTGTTGGAGACTGTGGCAAGAGGGCCATTCGTCGGGGACAACTGTCTTTCTGCTTTCTCTTCTCTATTCAAGGTTTTCTCCTCGCGCATTCCCCCGACCAGTTGAGGCTAAATTAAATTATTAGATCTTAGCTTCAAAACCACAGAACTTTTTGTGCCGATTACGGTTTTGGTTGGGCAGTATGAAAAAGGCTTGACTTTGACAAGGCATAACAGACAACTGAAATCGCTGGAGTGATGATTTCGTAGTCCTTCAAGAAGAGGATCAAAGGCTCTTTTTGTGTATTGCAACACTGTAAATCTGCTGATCTCAGTTTTTGTAAAACGTTCTCAGGCCTTATTAAATGTAATTTAAAATTACGTAATTGATACTACAATACAATCATAAGTTTCCAGTTTGCCGTGCATCGTGATGGCAGCATTGGACATGTACATGTGCGATTTCGGCGCAAAGTTCGGAACAAGTTTAGAGCAGATACTGTATATTTTGCCATTTCCGTAGCCTGTTACGCGACGTTTCCCCACTACTATAAATTACTGGAATAATTTTAAATAACGAAACTGTGGCACTGTCAGTTGCATTTCATTTTTAAAAGCTACAGTTTAAAAACACATTAAGATAATCAAAGTTTAGTTAAAAAATTTCAAACTTTCAAAACTGGTTTAATTTGAAAGGATAGCCCTAATATTTGCTGAGAACCCGGAATCTAAGAAAACAACCAGAAACGGCTAAAATATAAGTTTTGATTTGTTAAAATGAAAAAGTAACTAGTTAACTATTACTTTTCTTCTAAATTAAACTATAATTTATAAAAGTTTCACTTTATCTTTGTTGAGAAGGGTTGTAAAAGCTTACAGTAATTGTAGCGTTACACTGTTTGTTGGAGCCTATCTTTTGCTGTAATTGTGCGAACAAAGTATTACGTGTAATTTTATTTTACTTCTTCAGTTTTCGTATCTTGTGTATTTGAGTTAATAAAAGCTTGTCCACACCAAATACATCTATAGTCAGTATTATATATTGTTGTACTCAAGTGAATTTTTGGCATGCCTCATTCCGGTCTCCCCACTCGGTTAGGGGTAGTGCCATCATGTTTTCTTGAAAACAGCATTGAACCTTAAGATAAGTGACTCCTATGCAATTTATCCGAGGCATAATCATCGGCAATGGTCGCACGTGCCCCTGGAAAAATCCGTTATCTCGGATTATGACGAAGCTGGACTGCCAGCGCATGCTTGGAATTGCATGACATCTGGCTAGTAATTGTAGAAAGCTAGAATATTTTAATTTCGACTTGATGTGATGTAGCAAATATATGCCTTTTGGAGGAAGCTATGAAAAGCAAGAAGTCTTGTCTCGAGTACCAACTACCACCCACTCAGATTCAAAAACTAAAACTTAACCAATTGAGCTGAAATTTGGTACTGGTATAATTTCGACTGCGCTGAATTCAAATATATATAGCAAAATTTTTAGATTTCATGGTAGTTTCTCGATTTTCCAGAGAGGGCTAATTTGTAACCGAAAATTTGTGTCTTCGATTATTCTGAAAAGATGTACGTAGAAGTTGCATCGCAGAAGACCAATATGAAGCCTCTTTCTTGTTGTAAGCTTATGATGTAAGGGTATATTGAGCTAATAAATCACTGAATCTAAAAACGGACTTCCAGACAATTCATGTTTTGCGGTCCAGAAAACCTTATGCAAGTTTTGAGCAAAATCAAACATTTTAAAAATTGGTCTCCGTGGCGAATTACTCGAATTTCGCGAACTCAAAAAAATTTTGCGAAACTAAAAAAACTTCGAAAGTAAAACCATAACCAAATTTTGGTTCACGCAATTGTTGAAGTTATAAGAATTTGAGTGATGTGGGTGGGTAATCGAGACAATGCCCAAAAGAAGCTGAATTCAACAGTTTCCACTGTAATTTGGATAGATTTCATCTCTAGCATAATACAACACTGTTGAATTTTTCAGCAAAGTTGCTGCAGCGACATATATAATTGGCAAGATGCCCACCCCTCACCCAGAGTATTATTATATAAAAAATGAAAAAAATAAAAAATAAAAATCATGAAAAATTAGGAGGAAATACAATGAGAAGATTAATCAAATATATATTTAGGAAAGTGCCATGTTTCGAGGCACCGAAACGGTGTCTTTGAGGCTCCATCTTAAAACGGTATCGGTGGAACTCTACTTTTGATTCATACTCCTTGTGCCGACGGACACATAAAGCTCTCTAAACAAATGTGTTATTTCTGAATTCGAAATATATGTACACCCACACCCTTATTTATTTTGTCACATCTAAGTAAGGCATAATGTATACATTATACAAGCTAAGCTTGCCTCAATTTATTACAATTTATCATACCAAAGATACTGTTCTACAATGTTGCCGAAATTATCATCAAACCGAAACAAAAAATCATTTGCAATAATTGTAAGGTTTCTCAAAACTGAAGGGTCACCACAACAGTTTCTGCCTCTACCAAGTCTCCGATTGAGATGTTTATTCTAATTTCAGGAAATTCAGAAGCCATTATTATGAACGACATTAAAAGTATTTTTGGTATAAACTCCAGTTTAGCAGCCCTAAGACCCACAGCCAACTCTAACTTTCAAGCGTATATAACAGCAGCAGCAACAGCCGGGAGACCTCCCTTGGGACCGCAGATTGGAGGAATGCCACCCAGCAGTCTTAATCTCCCCACCGAAATACTGGCAAACTCCGGTGCTGGTACAAGCAGCGGAATGATTGGAGATGCGCTGGGGCACACCTGGGATCAATTGACTGGAATGGAAGGTGCGGCTGATGCTAGAATGATTGATTATCGTGGACAAAAGGTCGCCGGATTTGATATGGACGGAAATACTATGATCTGTCTCCCTCAGGCTTATGCGATGTTTCTGAAGCATTCTGTAGGAGGACTGCACACAGTTTACACCAAATTGAAACGGTTGGGGATTGAACCCCAGGTCTGCAACGTAGAACAGGTATGGTTCACCACATAACTTACTATGGGCGTGAAATGTAATGTATGTATATTAATTCAAGTAAGAGTAGGCTACATACTCACAGGAGCGTGACAAGAGTCAGACTCTTCGTTTTCAGCTCGTGGACATCATCTGCACAATAACGGCTGACGCCCCTGCTGAGCGGGGCTGCTTTTTATTATAGTTTCTAAATTATTGACTGAAATTTACGTATACTGATAGGAGCAAAGTAAAGAAAATATGATCCAAGACTGTGTCCGATCCCATTGATGTGTTTGGTATGTGCATATACGTATATCCTTTGCCAGCTTCCCCTGCCCATACCTTTTTTAGTTCTGCCTGTATTAAGTCCGAAAACAAACAACACGAAACGACAACACACGTGCAACACAACAACACACACCCACTTTCCAAGATAACGTAAAAATTGCTTTAATGGGCGAAAAGCAAAACTAAATCAAAAAGATTCTATTGCAGGTTCGAGCTCTCAGAAGTCTGGGCGCCATTCAACCAGGTGTGAATCGGTGCAAGCTTATATCATGTGCTGACTTCGATACTTTGTTTGATGACTGTAACAATGCCAGGTAACTTAATTATATTAATTACATGTGATCTAATGTTATATCTGCATATGTTCATTTTTCACGTGCAACTCAGTGAAATTGTTACGTTTAATCGGAGCTTGGGAAATAGACAATTTTAGCAACTGAATAATAACAGGTCAATAAGGAATGTTGAACCTTTTGGAGTGTGAGTTTGAGACAAGGACAGGATAGGCCAAGCGACGTTTCGTATGATATATATTTGTTTTTAAAAATTCCTTGCACTATTATTCTTTGACAAAGAAAAATTAGAAATCGGAAATCTAGTTTCCGATGTGAAAATCTGGTACAGTACGTAGTAGACTAAAGTTAGATTTGCAGTGACAATTACAAGTTCCATCCGAGTTGCGTCTATTAGTGTTTATTTTTATTATATGTAGATGTTAGGGGATCGAATTTTCCTGCTTTCAGACGTAGTAGTCAGTGAATCATACCAGATTTCACAGGAACTTCGCACTTCGCAGTAATTCCGAAGGTACATAGGGATCACCATAATCACATGTACATAGGTCTTAGGAGAGGCCTCCCAGAAAACATTAACAACTTAGATATATATCTTGCAAATAAAAAAGAAAAACATCGCGAAATCAAAAACAGCGCAGGCATCGTTAGTGTTGTTGAGGATCGGCTTTTCAGCTCGGTCGGCCGGGCGGCCAGACTTTCCAACCCGGCCGGCAGTCGCCCTTCCCTTTTCGATGCAATCGGTAGTCCAACCGGATATCCTTTTGTGCATTCTGCAGCATCTTCTAAGCTATGATTATATTGTATATTTTCCTATTTCTTCTTTTTCTTTCTTATTTGTATTAAATCTTTTTTTCTTCGTTTTCTTGTAATGTTAAGCTGGTTTGGCATTAGTCTGGTCTGCGTCGGCCAACAACACTATGGAAAATGAAAATTGTAAGACAAAAATGAAAACTATAAAATATTATCATTGTTGCGGTTTATTCCGGCGGCGGCCAGGCTTTTCAATATTTTTATCCGCATTATTTAGCCCGTACTGTAGACGTAAGCTAAACTTTTACTTGTTCAGATTGCAGCAACTACAAATCTGATGATGAAATTTTTAAACTTCGGTAGCAATAAATAGTAGTCATGGCCATGGGTCAATCATGGAAACCTATTGGCAAAATTATTAAGGCCAAAGTTTGAAGATTCACTACTCAAAGACTTATTTACGTAATATACGAATTATATAAAAATTAAAATTTTTGTTTCAAAACCGTCTACATTAGTGATGTGGATCGGATTGGCGGATCGGATCGGATCGATAATCGGGGGGTCGCGCTGGGGGCGCTTATTTACACTTGTAAATATACGAAGAAATTTTATATCAAAAATTTCCTGGTTGTTTCAAGTTGAATTTTTGTTGTTTATGTTCGGATCGGTAGATGATTTGGCGACCTCAACATCACTAGTCTACATAGCATTTCCGAACTCTTATACAACGACAGTGGAACGGTAGAACAACCGGTAAAGTCTACAATCGTTGACTGATGTTTCAACAACACTAACCACCAAAAAGATAAAACTGAAACTTATATATTTTGAATTCTCTGATCACACTTCCTTAGCTATAAGCTAAAAAAATGTTGCCACAACCTTATTATGTATCTTATTTTTCACGTAAGACCTCTGAAATAACACTCCGGTAATCAGCTAGCTTGAAAGATACACTGGAAACAGAAAAGTCATTAGGACGCCGTTGTAAATATACGTAAGGATGGATTTTCTAAACTCGATTAAATTTGTGGAAAGCCCCTGATATTAGCAGAAGTCCATTATCAGGAATCAGCCAGTTCTGAAAATTTGGTTGAAGTTTCGCATCCAGGGGTCTCTTATGTAATTTTATGGAAAGTCTATAGATAAGAGCCTGACAGCGGCAGGTTCCCTCCGTAAGTAAAGGGCCACTTTGTTATAACGGCTGACTCACCTATGTACATACATAGTCCCATAACGAGTTCCTAGTTTAGTTCCATAGTTCCACTATTGAGTACAAGTACACATTTGTATATGCTCACTCGCTCTTACTTGGACTGGCCAAGCTGTAAAACAAAAGATTTTTCTTGTTCAAAATGTGTTTTATTCTTAGAACTCAGGAATTAGTTTGATCCTATAAGTATGGAGGTATTACCAATTATGGAGGGTCAGCTATTAGCGTTCACAACATGTATATATTAGCTTAAACAGAGCGTGACGCTTCGCTATTGCGTCTTAATTTTTTACTCGTACATGCTCTGGGTATAAGGGAATTAGTTTTTAAGTCAAATCTGTTATGAAGCATTTAATACGGTAGCGAAAGCATCCGACTGTTTGGATGTTTTTCTTTCATTTAGGGTGAGAACTAACGGACAGTTTCTGACTTTAAACACTTTTGTTGCAACTGGTTTTGAAATTGAAATCAAACACGACGCATTCGTGATTACGAAAAACCGTATTTTAAAAATACCTGCCTATTGGGAGAGAAAGATTCACTCGGTTGATTTCTAAGGAAGCTACTTGATGCGTAAAATTACAATCTTTTGCACAAAATTGTCAAAATCCATCATTGCAGTTACGAAAGCAATAATTTTCAAATTCAGCGAAAAGTTGCCTAAAAAGACAAAGAACTCATTAAGGAATTCATTTGTAAAAACTGGTCACAACTGATACAAAAATGACAATATTTTACAAAATTGCAAAAATTGCACAAGCACAATTTTGTAATTAACAAAGTTCAGAAGCTCAAGTCGTTCCCTCCCCACCACTTTTTATAGTTTCACAATTCACTGGAATTTTTTATTTTGCACCAAAAAATAACGACCTATCGTAAGTACACAATTTGTGGTTGTTACTACAAAAGTTGTTTCTATTATGTAGTTTGATTTTAGTGGACTAATGTTATCCATATGTTGTCAAACATAGACCTAAACTTACAATAGGCTATGTAACACTTAACTCAACTTCTCTTTAAAACGAGTCTAACCAATTTTAAAAAATTATTGCTCCATTTCAAATCACAAATGTCTTTTCGAACTCATTTCTTTATGCTCTTGTGGACAGGTCCAGATCAGAAAAGTTAAACTCCAACTATATTAAAATACAAATTGGACTCTCCTTCAGATGCTGTTCCTAAACCCATGAGATCAGTCGCAGAGTCTGCGCAATAATTTGAACTTTTGATTTTTGCATCGGTCCTGCAGTGTGCTGTAAATCAGCTAACACCGTAATTCATCGGAAGATCTCGCCCAGTTAAATAACTATGCTATTGACTGGTGGGATCATAGTGCCATGAGATCAACAAGAATAAACATTTTAAGCTCAAGCCACAACACGTTCACGACAATGTGACCCACCGGTGGGTCACAACTTGCTTTCCGCTCAGACGCGTGACCCACCGGTGGATCACAAATGCATATATATAAATATTGTCCATGTTTCACGCTTTTGTCTGTCGCCTAAGCGATAAATTAATGCATTCTCTGTGTGGAGTAATGTGCGCTGAAGCTGAAGTGTTTGGCAGCTTTCAGTTTTGGCTGTGACCCACCGGTGGGTCACATTGTCGTTTCAACAACAATTAGGTTATTCGACTGATATAAACCACCTAAAAGTCGAATCTCAGTGCTGTTTAGTGTCTCACCACTGTCTACATGCTCTAGCACTGCTTAAGGAACAGTTTCATGAATAGAAACTTGCACATTAGCTTGAATTATATATTAGTGTAAGCCCAGTATTGTACTAATTTTGATGGCTAAGAGCTGAAATTTAAATTTCTACACTAGTACCAATCTAGAATTGCCTAATAATGTCAATAAACGACCAATACAGCATTTACGGCGTTTTAGGTCCTCAAACACTTCTATTATTCCCGTTTTAGAATGGCACAAAACATTTTTGGACTAACAAAACTCCCGTACGACTGGTAAAAACGTTGAAATAAAGGAAACTGACAAGTAAAAGTGTGAAAACTTGATAAACGTATCCCGAAAGCATCGAAAAACGCTTGAAAACTGTGACCCACCGGTGGGTCACATTGTCTCTAGATAGTATTTTGTATTTATAAACAATGTGACCCACGGGTGGGTCACACCCCGAAACAGCCAAAATTGACTGCGCAATGATATTGGCTTTCTATTGGAATACTTGATCCCATTTTTCAACTTGTAGTTCTTTCTTAACTAGTTTTGTCTGAGACTATTACGTCCTAAAAACTGCTTTGTCGTGAACGTGCGACTTTTGCGTGCCCAATCTAACAGCACCTACATATTATATTATTAGTGGTGTTTCAGTCATTGAAAGCCAGTCATTCAGTCCTGAAACTGAAACTATGACCCAGTTTATACAGTATTCAGTAAAATTGAAATTTAGACTGAATTTATTTTTGGAAACAACGGAAACTAAAATTGTTTTAAGCCGCCGACTGAAACTGAAACTGAAATTAATTTGGATGAAAAACTGAAAACAGGAATTATTTTCAGTTTTTATTTCTGCAAATCTGAAATTTAGAAGGTTTTGAGCTGCGACTCTGTTAATGTTTTGCAGAGGCGCTTAATAATATTTATCAAATAATGCTCTATCTCAACTCGAAAGCTTATTGAATGAACTGGAACTAAACTAACTAACTAAACCGGAACACTCCAACCGGAACTAAAACTGAAACTGAGTGACAATATTGTGGTCCGTTGTCTAAAACTAAATCTGAAACTGAAATTCCTTAGGGCGCCGACTAAAACTGAAACTGAAACTAAAACTACTGAAACAACACTACCTGACATATATTATAAACAGTATAGCTTTAGTGCCCTAGCTGAAGTTCTGGCAGAAAATACATTTTGAAAATGGAACAGAGAGGCTTACAACTCAGTGTTTCTTTTATATTATAGACTAAAACTAAAGCGAAATACAGTTCAAAAATTATTCTTTCACTTTTAGCTAATATTTTAGCTAATATTGACTGATGTTATAGGATTGTGAACATTTTAGCTCTCGACCAGGTCGTCCGCCCAAACGGAGTCCAATTCCATACGACAGAGATCCGAATGCGTTACAGTTCAGCGGATTCCCAGTCAAGAAGTCAAGATCACAGGATGCTATAGGTAGGAGGTGGTTATAAATTTTTGTTGTTAAACAAGCAAACAAACAATCAAATTTCTTAAAATCCCATGTTGATAACTTTTGTTAGCAGAGTATATAAGCTTTGATTACATCTTCTGTGTTACATGCTTGCTTAGCTTACGTAACTTTTGCCCAGATAGTCAGTCAATACATTAAAATGAGTGTACCTACAGTATACATATACAGACCTATTTTATTCATTAGAATTAAGTGAAGTCAAAGAGGTCATATAGCCAGATTTCCGAATCCATATCTCAGAAGCAAAATAGCACCTTAGCTTAATCCTAAATGCATTTGAAAGCTTTAAGGCAGAGAACAGAATTGAATAACAGCTTTTATGTCCATTTGACACTTTCGTAGAAATATTAGCACTATTGCAAAGCAAAGCAAAGATTTGCCCACAGGCAATTGATAAGAACAGATACTTTGCGTTTCAACCTACGACTTGAAATATGTAAGTAAGCCTAAGGTTGAGCTAAATACTTCAATATAGATGAAGCAATTGTTAATGACTAACAGTATATTTGAACAATAAAGCACATGTAGATTATGTAAAATTTAATCGGAATTTATAAAACAAGTTTATATTTAACCGAATAAAACAGGTTAACAAAAACGTAAACTGGCACAACTGAATTTTGAGGAGGCATGAACTGTACCGCAGCTTAATAATGGTTGTGGTGAGGGATACGTTTGCATCTTTCTGTTTTACGTGATTAAGCAATTATGAGGCAACTGCTGAAATCGGGTTTGCACAAAACGTTGTACTGTTTTACTTCAAACTCGCCTCATATCTCAGTTTCAAAACACGCCACTAAAACTAAAACGATTGGGAACTGCTACATAAAACATTTGCTTCCCAGGCGTTAGGTTTTCTGCTTAAGGTGCGAGATAGTGAGGGGTCACGGCCCTCCAGTAGTCGCCGCTGAGGAGAGGGTCTATTTGCAGTTTGGTCAAGTTCTGACAAGATTGTTTATGGTATTCAAATTGCTGTTTATCAAATCAAATCAGACCATATTTATGCAGATAAATAACAGCAACAGATTACCAAAATTATTTGCTTTTGTTGATGCAAATGCAACACAATCCTTCAATTCACGCTCGCAAGCTAGAACTTCCACTTTCCCCATAAACCTATTCCCCCTGAGTTCACCATAACTCAGTTTGTCAACTCCAATCCCTGTGATTGGAGCCGCGCCCGATCCTCAGTTGGTCAAATTTTTTCCAGTTCACGCCAGTTGGTCAACTCTTGTTACCTCAAGTTTTTGATTGATGTTATTGATATTTATTGTCATCCAAACAAAGGTAAACCAAATAAGTACTTAAGATATATTACATACTACTACATTCAAAGAACATAAATACTGAGGAACATTTACGTGTTTTAATTTTGGCTAACAGCAGTCAGATTCTTGACTGACTGACTGATTGACTGACGTTAACTAATCCTAAATTTTTAATTCAGTTTTTAAAAGACAAAATTGAAGTTCAAGATTAGATGCTTAATTCCGGGAGGTTATTCAAGCATATGGATCTTGTCTCGATTTCCCTACCCCCACCCCTTAAATTCTTAAAACGTGACCAATTGAGCTGTTAAAATTTGGTATGGGTATGTTTTCAATCACGTTGAGTTCAAATATAACAAAAATTTTCGATTTCGCGAAATTTGATTTTTTCGATTCGCAAGAAAGGAGCAAGGGAAACCCAAAACAGAAAATTATTGCCAAAAAATGAAAAAAATTTCTTGGCTTCGATTTTGCTGAAAAGTTCTATATATGTAGGGGACTGGGCTGCAGAACACGAATCTAAAGTCCGTTTTTCGATTCAGCTTTCCGTTTCCGTTCGTTCAGCATCAACTTACATCTCATGCTTACAGTTTTAGCTTATATACCTATATATATATATATATATATATATATATATATATATATATATATATATATATATATATATATATATATATATATATATATATATATATATATATATATATATATATATATATATATATATATATACTAAACGAATGGAATGCTTTGGTCAGATTGATAATCGCCCCTACTTTGATAAGCGCCACATTTTTGCTTATCAGCCTGCAGACATAATCTGCACATTAACGGCTAAAATGAACTCAATCCTTTTAGTGTACAAGGATAAAACAGTAAAACAATTCTTTTAACTCACCTGCAGGGTTAAACAAGTTAAATTTTAAACGTTAAAGTTAAAGTTAAATGTTAAACAACTCTACTCTTTTAACTGGCACGCGACAAGACCCAATACTCACACTTTAAATTTAGTTGGTCTATTTTATTTAAGCTAGCCTATGCTTACAACAACGTGAAGATAATAAAAACGTCTCTCCTTAACTACCTATACCTAGGTACATATACATACCTACGCTTTCCCTGATTAAACGTATCTGCGTTTTTATCGATTAGTATAAGTTTATGCTCTACTCTACCTGTGTATTATCAAGAGTATATAATAGGAAGAGTGGGAAGCTTGGCCCTTCCTAATGGAAATGGCCTGCGAGATGCTCGGCACATTAAGGCCGAAATCTCGGGGGGGGGGTACCGCTTACCATTGTTCATCATGTGTTTATATGCGTTTGAACTAAAACGCATCTGATTGGCTAATTCCCTACCTTATGTCAAATTTTTGTGTTTAAGTGGACCCCCCCAAGATAACAGGGGGGGGGGGGGTACCGCTTAGCGTTGTTAAGTGTGTGTTTATATGCGATTGAACTGAAATGTATTTGATTGGCTACTTAGCTACTGTAATCCTCATCAGTGCATTTCAGTTCAATCGCATATAAACACACGCTTAACAACGCTAAGCGGTACCCCCCCTGAGATCTCGGGGGGGTCCACTTATACACATAAATTTGACATAAGGTAGGGAATTAGCCAATCAGATGCGTTTTAGTTCAAACGCATATAAACACATGATGAACAATGGTAAGCGGTACCCCCCCCCCCCGAGATTTCGGCCTTAATGTGCCGAGCATCTCGCAGGCCATTTCCATTAGGAAGGGCCAAGCTTCCCACTCTTCCTATTATATACTCTTGGTATTATTGATATATTGCGTGTGAGCAATCTATATTCTTTGCGTCTGCTTTTAAATACGATAGTATACTCAGAATTTGTTTTCAACATTCAACAATAAACAAACAATATAGGGTCTAAGAAACCTCTTATATATTTAGAACTTTGACAGCAGACGGGAGATCCTGAAATCCAAAAGAAGGGTGAATACTTATATAACATTCTGCTAGCCAATTTCAACAAAATTATGCATTTAATAATCCAGGGTTTTCCAACATAGTATTTCATTTGGAACAAAGCAACTAATTTTAATCTAAATATGATATCAGGAAAATGACAAACATTAAAAGAGGCCTTGCAGATAAGTCCTAATTATACCCATATATTATATTTTTCATTTGAAATCAAAGTTCCTACAAAGTAGGTATTCCTTCGTTATGATTATTATTATAATAATAAGATTACCCTGACTTGCAATAAGTCTGAATAATAAATCTGTAGAAATGAGAATGTATTGGAAAGACGAAAGGATTAAATGGAAATATGGAGATAAGTCGGTGAAATATAGGAAGCTACGAAGCTACAACATAATACCTACATCTATTGAAGGGAGCTTTTCAATAATAGACCATCACTACGATTAGTCAATAATATATAGTATAAGTTAGCCATTGCAAATATGCCGCAGACTTTTGTCAGACGCAGATAGGACAGAGGCCACTAGAGGCCAGTAGCAACTGTAAAAATAAAATTAAGGTGAGATTCGAACCGGACCAGTTTCATAAAATGTTCTCGAGTTCTCGGGTCCAACATCTACGCTCAAAGTTTTTCAAGCCCGCTCTAAGAATTCTCGAGTTCTCAAGTCGAGAACTCAGGTCAATTTTAAACTGAGAAAATCCTGTTATCCTGAGATCTTGAGAAGATTTTTAAAATCTAACTTAAAATTGTCGCTTATCTGTTTCAATAATTTACATCGTTGTCTAAATTATTCTTAAAACAGAAAGAAACTGACCGTAGATTGTAACGTATAATTTTTGCACACAAGAAATTGTTATCACTGAAAACCTATGTATTGTATATGTATGTATGGCCCTAATTCAGTACATGAGAATTCAAATAGGACAGGTAACCTCCAGAGAATCTAACTAACCTTGTCAGGGTCTAGGGTGCTCGTGCTCATCCCCGGCCCGGATACACAGCCCTTGAGCCAGGAGTGCCACCTCAAATGATGACTACAACCAGAGAGGAGGGCCAGCTCCTCAAGGCAGATGCCCTTATACGGTCTATTGTTACACTCCCATGTCACGGTGCAAATCTTCCACTCCCCACTTCCCCCGGGGGATGATTTGCACCGGCACAATTTTATTGTTATTAACAATAATAACTGAAACCGATGCCTTAACTAATTCTAAGTTACTAAGTCTCTTTAAACTTTAGCTTTCCCATTTGAGGGCAATAGACATGGACAATGGACAATCGAAATAGCTTGATCATCTCCCAGGCTTTGCAATAAAAAAATTAATTGATTTGATTTGACCAGTGCTTTGTACAGTTTGTTACAGCTCCATTCATTTTTAACGTTATTTCATTTGCGTGTATGAACTAAATTTATCAACTCGATCAATCAATGTTTGAGCTAAAATTAGGGGAAGCTCCCCGACTATGAGCAGCTGCCTAATATGGCCAACTTTTCGTTTGAAGCTCCAGATTGAATAAAGTATTGCACCAAAATACGATAAAAATATATCAATTGAAACCATTAAATGTTTGCTATAATTCTGCCTAAAATTGTTGATTCTGGTTACACGATAGATTTTATAAACATTGATTTGTATTAAAATCCAGAATAATATATTTTTGCAAGCAACCTTGCAGGTTGCGACATCAACATTTTTGACGCAAGGATTCTCTCAGTCTGTTGGATCAATTTTTGAAAATTTTATAATTTCTTGTAGGGGAGAATGTCTAGAATTAGTCTGTAAAATTTCAAACGTTTAGATTGATAAAATAAAATAATAATAAAATAAAATAAAATAATAAAATAAAAATTTTCTTATTGCAACACTATTTTTGGTCCAACTTTTGCCATGGAGTCCGAATATGAGCAAACGTGAAAACTTTGAATAGGTATAGCAAATATGAACATGGGGTTCCTAATATGAGCCCCAAGATATGCTATCCTTAGCACATGGTAATCCAAGGAATTGGTATAATTCTAGAGGGATATATAATGTCCTATTATAACTTACTTCTCCAGATGTTTATGTTAAATCTGACGCATGTATTTTGTTTTATTGTATCAAAGACTATATATCATACGTATTCATTCACCTAACAAAATAATTGTTCAAGCTAACAACTGTTTTTGTATTGTCTTAGTTTCTTGTATTATTTATTACATATACATTATTTGTAGTTCACACTAATTACACTTTCTGAGGCGACTGGCGGCGAAACTATCTTTCTGTTATTTTGTACACGAATTTTTCCAAACCGTCCTAAACAACTTAGTTCTACACTTCTCCACTGATGAGCCGGAAGTGTTTGAACCAAGTCTGGCAGAGGTCGCATGCACTACTAATATAGGAATTTTATATGTTTTTACGTGTACAGCTGGAAAGTTCATGAATTAGCACGAGAGAGTGTATTTTTATTTCTTTAATTTCGGTCGGACTTTTATTTTGTGTTTACTTCTTCCCAGAAAATAAATTCCGAAAAAGGAAAATAAAAAGTTGGTACGTAACCTAACCTAATTTTACTATATTTTCAGGATTTTAAAGCAAATTTTATTAATCTCGATTAAAAATGTAGCGAATTATGATATGATATTCTCCAAGTTAGTACACTTCAATTTTTGAGTTCCAATACAAAGTTTTTAAACGTTTATTTAGAACCTTGATTTCATACATCATTGTTCTGTTTGATATCATAAGAGCCCAGATCTGAACTAATTTTGTACTTTAACTATTGATAACTTATGGAATATTGCAGCTTGCTACCATCTAAACGACCAAATCTCACACTTAAGCCAGGTTTATACTTGTCCGTTTGGCCATCTGTCCGTTTTGGCGTAAGAAAACGTTCAACACTGCTCAACTTTTCTTACGCCCAAACGGACGCATTTCAATTGAGTCTACGCCCAAACGCCCAAACGGACAAACGGACAAGTATAAACTGTGGTTTAGAACAGAAAAACGACAGTGTAAACCAAAACTCTCCTAATGTCCGTATAAAATTGTGGGATGCAAAAGGTTTATTTGTCTCTGCGTTGGTTGTTTGGATTTAGTGTTTAGTGTGTTTGAGGATTTCAATTCAATGAACGTAATTTTATCCAAGTTTTACTAAAATTCAATTTTATGAATTAAAACTACAAAAACGACAGGTTAGACGACAAATGACATCGATCTAGCTAGTACATCAACTGTTAACAAATAACTGGAGAAAAATAGTATCCCTTAAATTAGCACCCAAAGCTTCTGGATCAATTGCAACTTAACAGCTTTGCAGGGGAAGTTTTGCAACAGTGCAAAACTTCCCGGAATATTTGCACCGTGACACCCACATAGTGGAACTCATCAACCGATCAATTAAAGATGGATAGCTGGTTTTGCTAGAGATCAAGAGACGATATAGGTTAGTCCTTGAAGAGGTTAAGAAAGGTGAGGGGGGGGGGGTGGGGGGGGGGGGGGGGGGGGGGGGGGGGAATGGATTTGTGTGGGTGGGGGGGGGGGTGGAGGGGATAGGTTGGGGGGGGGTGGGGGGTGTTAATCCTAAGTTAACTGTCTGGAACTTAACTCAGAATTAAAGGGCGGATCGACTGCAGGTACTAGACCGGGCCTAATTCCAGATATCACTTAAACTCTATGAAAACTCACTAATTCTACCTCCGTTGATCCATCAAATATCCATGGCGTAACCAACTAATAGTCGGGGTGGCGTAACAATGAATTTAATATAAAAGAAACACGTACCGACCGTTTCGTACAAAATTCGAACAACAACTGAATCACAGGATCAGATCTAAGCTGATCAATTTAGCTAACAGACTAAAGGTTGCACACATCAGTAACAGATAGTTTTAGTGTTTGTTTTTGAGATTGAGTTGCAACACTTGTTTTTAGTTGATTCTCAACATCCTCCCCTGGATAGAAAAATTTTAGCGCCTGCTAAAATACAAGATGGAGAAGAGATGCTACCGTAATTCAATAGTTGAAAGTTAAAAAGAAATTTCAAAGGTAAACATAGATCTCACACAATTCCCATGAGACCAGTTATGAGGCACGTATCCTGGCACGTTTACCCATGGTTAAAAACAAAGAACCACAAATAGAAGTTAAGAGAAATTAAAGTTAAAAAGTGGTAGCAAAGTGGAAGTCATAGACAGGCGAAGTATAGCAAAACCCAGGGAGAATAAAGTAACGAAACCATACAGTTAAGTAGTTGCAACTAAGCTAAGTATAGCGAAAAATAAGTAATCAGAAATAGAAAAGACAGGGAACGACCCACATAGAAAAGGTAATATACCCAATAGACCACTATGAATAGAAAACCAAACAAAGTAGAAGTACAACAATTACTCACGCATTCACTGTACGATTTCACAAACACACTCGCAAACAAACAAAGTCAAACACACATTATATCAATTTTCAGAAGACAAATAATACAAAATTTTACGACTATCAATACTATACATAAGAAAATGAAATAGCTAAACTATACACAGTTCACAGAATCCTAGCTAACAATTACAGAACATAGATAGGTTAATTTTTACATCATATATCAAACTACTTTTCAAAAGTCAAAAACTAACCTAACTAGTCACAACATAGCATTCAATATCCTAACTAAACTATACAACAAAAAATTATCCTGTACACGACAAACAAATAATCAATGCATATAAAATGAGGTAAAAGACTATTGCAAACACAGAAAATTTCATCTATTGTAAACCGTTTTTAACCTAAAATTTTAAAGATCTAGCGTACGGACCTTCCTCCGCCGCATAAAAAATAAAGATCACCTGATCTTTCCAAGAAAACAAGAGAAAACACAAATACGTATATATAGCTACCAAAATTAAAGCACACATATATAGGGGAAAAATATAGGGAAGGGGTTACATAACTAGACGAATCAAAATTTACGAACGAATCATACAGTAAAGTATATATATGGCAAAAATAACTGTACATGGCATAGAAATAAAGCACAACAATTATGACTGATCAATGGCAAAAATTATAAGGCATAGTACCGGCAAAAGTTAAGGCAAAATGATTAGAAAAAAACACACAAACAAACAATTATGCATGGAATGAGCAAACAAAATTAAAAGTATATAATGTCCATAAATTTGCAGCATCGTTGTTGTTGTTGGAGAATTTAAAGTTTAATTTAGGGTGATGGTCTTCTGGTTTCACCGTAGGATGAGTTCAAACCCGTATGAACTCTACTCTGGATCGGAGCTGTATCTTCAGAAGACATCGAATTTTAGCTGTTGTTATATCCGTCGTTGTAGTCGAATTAAAAAACACATACATTTATAATATAGTGGCTATACAGAGCCGACAATGCAATCAAAAGATAGGTAAAGAGAAAGAAGTTCTAAAAGCGAAAGCTAAAGTAGAAGAGCTCTAGAAAGAGAAATCGTTGAGAAGAGAAAGAGAAAATAGAATAAAATGTCATTTTATACAGATTGACTAGTAATTCACTCAGAATAGACTAAAATAATTTCTACAGAACATCTATATATATGACCCTTAAAGCTCCGAGCTGCGCTGATTAATACATGATTAACATAGAAAACAACAACATACAAGAAAACATATTTACACATTCAATGGCACTAGCTGAAACAAAAATTAACCGATGTAGCTAACCGTAATGATTAAACAACCGTACGTAAACAACCATAACAGTAAGTAAACAATATAAGTAACAAGAAAAACAAACTAAACACAGATATTTTTGGGTTTTTCGAATATTGCTTTTTAGGATTTTCTGCATATGCATAACGAACTTCAAACGCAAAATTAACTACTAAGTCTCAATCAACTATCAATACTGTACACAGTTATATGAATACGACAAAAAATACGAACCAAACAACTATACAGACTAAATAATACTGAGTAATTGGCTATCATACAAAAATTACAAGATTAACGTGATCACAAAAACAAATACTAATACGCGTTTATCTAGTCCACTTAAGTTTCCGCAATTTTACGCTCGTTAGGTCCATCTCGTTTAAAGTATCAGCAAAAAATCCAAAAGAAGTCGTCCTTCCAAATTATCATGAGGCTTTCCAAATCGTTACTCCACACACTTAATTTTGCCTCGAAAAAGTCACATTAGGTTTTCGTCTCGAAATCGTGAACAAATCCGTCAATAAGCTAACTAGTAATCCGTTTTAAACTCCGTTTTACAAACTTGAACGTCACTTTTAAATCTCGCACACGCTACTGGTTAATTCTTCATGAAAAAGATGTCAAAATTAGTATTTGAATTTGAGTTGGATGGGTCACAGTTTAAACTAGAAAGCGAGCCAAAAAGTTCGCACTCAGCCAAACTAATGACCCTGTTGTGTAGATTGTCCAGAAAGACAACTCACCAACGTATATAGGAATGTAAAACACAACCAAGTTTAAACTACGTCACAGTTTGGATTATGTCAAAGTCATGAGTCGTCAATATTGAGACTGTATGTATATGATTAAAGATAAAAGTAATAAGCAATCGTAATTATAGTAGTTTCAGAAGTCAATGTTGGCACTTCATTTAGTTAAGTGATAATAAATATTAAAGATAAAGTCAAAAATGTGAGCTGTTACCAACTTAACAAACCAACTGCTGATCCGATTCAATAGTCACCATACCAATTCCAAATGGTTGTCGTCAAGAATCCTGGGAATCATTACAATGAATGGCCATAGGAAGTGTCAATCGTCCAAATCGTGTCAGATACCATACCGATAACCAAGTGCTTAGTCCAGTCCTTAAACACATAAAAATACACAATGCAATTCCATGTATGTATAATCATGAAACAAAAATAAACTAAGTCAATACGCACAAAATGCCGTCTGCAAGTGCCATCGAGCAAATAGTCTAGGATAAGAGTCTAGTCACAAAAAAATTGCTTAATTCGTTCAAATCATCAAATACCAATTCGTTTCAAACCGCTAACGAAGTTCACAAAAAACTGGCACTACACTAGTGCTTGACATTGCGTACTCGCTGAGAAGAGTCAATGCCAACTGAATACCGAATCAAAGCACCATAACCAAATACGTATACAAAACAAACCATTAACCGTAGTCAACCATACTAGCATTTAGTCAAAACTTATCTGTGGATAGGCTTGTCAAACTTATTTCAATCCGTTCAATCATCCAATGGCACTGCTAGTGCTGTCCATGCGAAATCAATATAGCATCTTTATCTTCCTTGATTCTGATTAATTGATCCATCGCGTAATCATTCCATCGTGAAGTCGAATCATGGGCATCTTCTATTAGTCATGAAATAAGGTCAAAAAGTGAAGTCCTCAAACAAAAAATAAACAAGTGCAACAAAACAGTACTAACTTAGGAAAACAACTTGTTAAATGGTGATGCTATCGCCTTAGGTTGCGACGTAATAGTGCCAAACAAATTAGATAAGGTGCTTTCGAACGAATTCTGAAGTGACTTAACAATCGAAAAATCTGTCGGTGCATTGAGTGCTGGTGCTAAAGTGCCTTTCGTGTCAGCTACTTCGTTTTGTGTAGCGTTTTCTAATTCAGATAAAACTTTGATATCGCCTTCGAATGTAGTAAATTCGCACTTATCAGGGTTTATCATCTCAATATGTAACGGCGTATTCTCTAGCGAGTTGTGATCAAAATCGTTCGATTCCACGTCTAAACTATCCTCAGAAACTTCATCTGGTAGTAGAATTTGCGAAGATACAAGATCCACAAAAAGAAATTTATCCGAAAAATCTGGGTCTGCAACTTTTATCAGTTTCTGCTTCTGTGTACGTAAGCTTTCACAAGTTACTTCATTCGTAGGATTACTTTCTTCCTTAGCATTAGTATACGTAGGCGGTTCAGGTGAATTATCCTCAGTGGAAGTATCAAACTTAGAACTTTGGCGTAAAGGCACTACAACATTCGCGTTCGAACTATGGACTTCGACTGTCGCAGAGTGAAAAGCATGCCTAGTATTCCCAATGACGTGCGGTCTATGTTCCTTCTTTCTTTCTCTTCTATACCTAGGCGAATGAAAAATTCGAGTTACAAACGAAATTGTGTCATCTGCATGACGAGAAAATTTTGAACTAGTATGTCGCTTATGATTGAAAGATCTTGGCGCATGATTTCCTATATAATGAACAGAGAGATCTGTCTTTTCGTGTAGACCAGTATCACCGTTATGCTTGGTAACCTTCGAGTGGCGAGCCAAAAAGTTCGCTCCTGAAGGCACCCCTTGATTTAGTGATCTGGGTGTGCTCGTCCCTAAATTTAGCTGGTGGGCATTTGCAGATGGGAAAACCACGCGAGGTCCAAAGGAAAACGCTTGATTTTCGCAGCTGCGCCCGTTCGTAGCACTCGTTCGAGGAGCAAATCCAAAATTATTCCTAGCAGAAAAAACTGTAGACGCATTCGAAAATCTAGGCTGTTGTCTCTGAAAAGGGAAATTATACCGAAAATTTGCTAGCAAAAACCTAGGTTGCTGGAAATTCAATGGCCTAAAGCCAGCATTCTGATTTTGGAAACGTGAATTTCTAAAAATTTGACCAGAAAAAGAGTTTGCCTGATGGAAATTGGCTTGATTTGGTACCTTCGAATTTTGTTGGATTGGTCGAAGAAAAAGTGCATTCCGCTTGTCGACCTGGCTACCATCAATAGGTACCAATTTTACCCATCGTTGTTGATCTGGTATAAAAAGAACACGTTCCTCCATTTCAGATTGAAGTTGCTTTGAGTTTCCAGAAAAACCGTTAGCCGGAAAAGAAACATTAGAGGGGGGGCTTGTACGTACGTACGTATTAGAATTTGGCGCTGAAAATCCAGTAGAATTTGGCTGAATAGAGCATGCCATGTTTGTACGTACATACGTATTTGCAGAATTTGGAAAATTTTCTAAGTTTGTTCGTCCGAATTGATGGTTAGATGGTAATTTAGACTTGACTACCCCCGCATAAGAAGAGAAGACAGAACAAATTTGATCCGATGAAATAGTCTTCTGGTTGGGGTATGTCTTCATTAAACTTTCCACCACGTTCTCAGATGAAGAAAAAACCGAACAAACATTAGGATTAGAATTCGAAACTGTAGTAGAACTAGGGTTAGAATTTTCTCCAGGAGGGGACGAAGTTACTGCGGGTTGGGAGCCCTGGAGTTTACGCCTCCCGCAATCTGAAAATTCTGCCCGCTAGAATTTAAGGGAACTATGTAAGAAACATTCGGTTGCGCCTGCTGATATTGCTCGTAGGACATAATTTGGAATGCCTGACCGTTAGCATCCATTAGGACATCTGGACGAGAACCGCGCCTTTGAGAATTTCCACGATTACCCCTGGAACCACGAGAATTATTTCGAGACCAACTATTATTACCACTGTTATTATTGTTCCAGTTTGAGCGCGAATTTTGATTCCAATTTTGGTTTTGGTAATTGCCACGGTTATTGCCACGGAAATTACCACGTCCACGGCCGCGCCTGAAGTTTGAATTGCCTCTATTAGTACGCAGGGCACAATTTGCAGCAATATGTCCCAAGTTTCCGCATTCATAGCAAGTCACGTTACTGAAATCACGCTGGGACGGAGCAGATCGCTGATTAGAATTTTGCTGCTGAGCTGGCGGGGACTGCGTCGAAGTAGATGGCGTAGCTTGAGCCGCAGCAACTGTAGGGGATTCAGTAGAGACAGGGACCTTCGCACTACAAATTTGCGCTTCCGTTTTGCCTGCTTTGACGGCTTCCAAATCGATTTCCAATTGCGCGTTTTTGAGCTTCATATCAAAAAGTTGGGACTGCAGTTTGGACAATTTTTCGTCCTGTTCCGAGTTTTCGGCGGTAGAAACACTACAGACCTTCGCTTTCGACTTTGATTCCTTTTTGGAATTGGAAGTGGAGGTCGACGAATCTTGAGTTTGTTCCTCCTCCAACCGCGAAAGCTGAATCACAATTTTGCGCAATTTTTCCATGTTCTGTCCCCAACATTCCAAATCAGCTAGGAGGGAAACACCCAAGGTTTTCAAATCAGAACGAAGACCTTTACGGAGCTGTTCAAAAATGTTCACTGCCCTTCCGTTGTCATTCTCGTTCGGGAAAGCTTTTCGAGCTAAAATTTCCAAGTCAGCGGCAAAATCTTGTACTTTTTCATCCTCTTTCTGAATACGTACATAGAAATTTCTCGAATGTTCAGCCGCTGTCCTTGTCACAGGTTCGTACAAAAGCTTCAAAAGTTTGACCAATTCTTCGTACGTATCTGGAAGTCCAAGAGAAGAAAGTCGATGAAGGACAGTTTCCCCAATTTTGGCTAGCAATAGGGAGCGTTTCTTTTCCTCAGGGATTTCATGAGCACGGATAATTGCCTCAAAACTTGTGATCCATTCCTCTGGAGTCAAAGTAGTTTCTCTACCGTTATAGGGACTTAAGCTCTTAAAAAGCGCAATATAGGTTTTGATGTCCGCCATATTTTGCAAATGCTGCCTATGCTGAGCTCTAGTTACTACCGGAATGATTTGAGCGCGTAAATCAGCGAATTGATCAAAAAGATTATCCCAATTTTCTCTATGCCTTTGCAAACGCTCTTGCGCAGAATTATCGATTGTCGAAATTTTTCGCAAAAATTGGAAAAAAGTCGTCCAAAAACAAGAAAACTAGTCACAAAATATCAGAAATAGCTCAAACAATTGATCTACGCCTTTAGTTGAGGTCGTAGATGGTATTCCAGAACAAAGATTTCAAAAATCTGCTCAAAAGCTGGAGTGATCGAAAATCGACTATTAGGTCAAAACAAAAAAAAATGTCAAATCTAGGGAAAAATCACTGCAAATATGATGGAATCGTGACAAAAGACTCAACAAACAATTCTACGGCTCGTGCTACCGTCGTTCCAAGAAAAAATCCAAAAATCGACAGTTATCAGAAAAAACACACAAGGGGGGCACGTCGACCAAAAAGGAAAAAATCTAAAATTTTGGCGAAAATAGGGAAAATCTAAACAAAACCTATCAATTCTAGCGTGGTTACGCTGTACGTTCGTGGAAGTAACCGTAGGATTGAACAAAATTGGGAAAATCGCCGAAAATTAAAATTCAACTATAGTGGGGCCAAAGACCAAAAATTGAAAAATATCCGTTTTGGGGCAAAATCACAAAAATTCTAGGAATCCTGGGAATCTACAGTTAGGATACGTTCTACGACCGTAGTTTTAGTCGTAGATAGGCTCAAAACCTACAAAAACACTCAAAACTGAAAAAATCACTAGGGGGGGCACCGCGACTGAAAATATGAAAAATCGGAAAATCGGTGCCAAAATGGAAAATTTTTCCAAAATTTGGACAAAAT
The DNA here is from genome assembly GCA_030248195.1 of Trissonchulus latispiculum. NCBI lineage: Eukaryota > Metazoa > Nematoda > Enoplea > Enoplida > Ironidae > Trissonchulus > Trissonchulus latispiculum. The sequence continues at coordinate 64,128 of JASAND010030636.1, forward strand.
CTGGTATTTTTGTGCTCAGAAACGAGTGGAGCACCTACTGAAACCTATAGGGGGGTCCAAATACCAACTTGCAAAAATTAGCTCAAAAAATGACTATGTCCGAATCTCAAAAAAAAATTTTGACAGGGGGGGTTTTTAGAAAATTGGTCATTTTCCGGAAAATCTTCGAATTATAGGTCTGGCGTGATGGCGTTGATGTTATCCAACCGTTATTAGCCCTTGAAAATAGAAAAATCGGCCAAAAATTGAAATTTTCGTCGATTTTTGGGTCAAAATTGACGATTTTGGGTCAAAATCGATTTTTACGTTTTTTGAACCGAAATCGAAATTTTGAAGGGGGGCACGTTTATCACAGCTTGTTTACCACCTACACGTACTAAAATGACCAAAAATCGGTTTCCAGAAAGCTTTTATAGAAAAATCTAGCCCTTCGAAAAATCGATTTTTACATACGTAACCGACAGTGCAAATTCAAAATGGGGGTCCTAGAAAAAATTCTGTCGATTGAAAATTTGAAAATTCCTACTGGGGGGGTACAGAAAAACACGGAGAATTCATTTCTGGATAGTATAGAAAATTTCAGATGGGGGGGGGTCCAAAAATTTCTAAGTTTTTGGACTCAAAAAAAAATTTGAAAATGGGGTCCTTAGGGGTGGACCAAAAATATCCCTAAACTAAATATATATACCTAGCGCGTTAATACAACTTAGGGGGGCCTATTTAGAATAAAATAAGCCTAAAATTTAATAAATTTGAAGGGGGGACCTGAAATTCACAGTTTATAAACCTAAATTTATAATTAAATTATGGCTTTTATAGCAGCCCTGGGAGTCAACCAGGTAGGCGTTGCTGCTTAAATTATAATTAATTAAATTTATAAAATTACCTCCCTAAAGTTTGGGTGGTGTCGTGTTCACCAAAAAGTGAACCCTTCACCTTCTCAGCTCAAATCTCCCCCAAATGTCTGATGTGAAGTCCGGAGCCCAAGGGGGGGTGGGGGGGGGTGGCTAAAATTTCCCCAAAAACGGCTGAAAAAATTCGTGGAGTGTCCCCAAAGCCTCCCCAATATATTTCCGGAGGGGGGAAGTCCGTCCCCAAAATTTTCTGGGGGGGGTCACTCAGCAGTGAAGTCGGGGAGTTCCCCCGACCACAGTTTCCAAGGCAGAAATTGGGTAGCTATGAACTAGCTCAATCATCTCAATAATTTGAAAAATTCAAAGAATGAAATAAACTCAATAAAAACTAAGAAAAACTAATCAAAACTAATTATCTAAATTACAAATAAACTAGAAAAATAGAAAATATCAAAATCGTAATAAATTTCGAAATTTTGAAAATTCGAAATTTTCGTCGAAAAGTGATGGTCAACCAGACAGAGTCAAACTGTGCACGGTCGCCATATGTTAATCCTAAGTTAACTGTCTGGAACTTAACTCAGAATTAAAGGGCGGATCGACTGCAGGTACTAGACCGGGCCTAAATCCAGGAATTCTATTCCTAAATCCTACCTACCTAAAAACTCACTAATTCTTACCAACTTCGATGACCATCAAATATCCATGGCGTAACCAACTAAAAGTCGGGGTGGCGTAACAATGAATTTAATATGAAAATAAACACGTACCGACCGTTTCGTACAATAAAATTTCGAACAACAACTGAATCACAGGATCAGATCTAAGCTGATCAATTTAGCTAACAGACTAAAGGTTGCACACATCAGTAACAAATAGTTTTAGTGTTTGTTTTTAAGATTGAGTTGCAACACTTTAATTTAGTTGATTCTCAACACCGGTCCCAGCTCGAGTTTGTTTCAAAAAGATTAGTATGATTGTGACGACGCGCGCAACTACATCGACAACACCCTGTCGCACTGTCATTGAAACTGAAAATCTAAAGGAAAACTTAAGTGAAAAGATTATGTATGACATCTTGCCTTCTGTTTCAGAAGTATTGTATTTTTGTACATATTTTGGTATTTCATTTTTGGATTTCTGTTTCAGAAAGAGTAAATGTTGTCAGCTCCAATGGAGCAATATTTGGATCAAATCCCTGCGGTTTATTTTCACCCAGTTTATTGCAAATGAGTTCACCATTTCTGCTTTCCCACCTTTTCAGCCCAGCTGCCATGCTTAACAAACATGATAATTCTGAACAAAGGTAATAGTCTATAACCACAACATCGTAATATCTGAAACCAATCAATAGTCTGAGATTTCTCTGGACAAAAACAAGTGGGAAGGAAGACACTGAGGGCGATATACACTCAAACTGGGCACAGGCATTGCTAACTGATAAATGAATTAACCCGTAAATGAAGCTATGTACAAAAGGAAATATAATTTACCATTGCTTACTATATGTATATTTATGTAACAAATGGGAAATGCGGAAAATTAAGTCAGGTGACGTAAAGGGGCCAGGTAGTAGAAATTAAGAATGTGGGTGGGGTTCATCTACATAGAAGTGTCCAAAATTGAAATTTCAACTTTTTGGCACAAATTTTGACCAAAAATTAGAATACGCGGCTGCGGTGAACGGAACGTCCTACTGCGAATGGCTTTCTTGAAATCACATTTGGGACCCTCACTAAATATATTAGGTAGTTTCTATGTACACATAGGCTCAGTTTTGTTACAGTTGGTTGGTTGATATAGGCACATATTTTAAGTTTTCAGCTTGCTTAAATTTTGATTTCGGTTAAATTTTTTGAGTTAGCAATTCATGAAATTGCCAAAATTCAACTGTTTCATTCGATGGTGATTCCGTTTTGAATCATTACTTTTCACAGACGCCAAACTTGACGACAACCAAAGCGGACCCATCAAATAGAGACACCCACAAGTGCCCCATGGCATCCACCTACTCAACGGCACAAACGGTTCCAAACTTCCGGGAACACAGCTGTGTTGCATTAACACTGAAGCATCTGGAGTCCTCAAATTATGCTGCCGAGCGGTTGGGTCTAACCCCGCATCATTCCTATTTCGGATTCTCTGATTCTCTGTGTGGCTCTTTCAATGCTCAGACGTGTGCTGGACCACCTCCCTCAACTTAGCAGCCCCACATTTTGAGTCAAGGCTAAAATTCATTGAGACAATTAGTTTGTGCTAAAGAACTAAATGAGAGAATAGTTATTTTAGTTTGAGACAGTGATTATTAATTGTAAATGGTAGACAGTGTAAATTTATTGTAATTTTACCAATGTGCAAAACATTTGTGGGTCTGTTAAGTAGATGTTTGCAGCTACACATTTGAGTCACACCTTTAAATTTTGCCAACATTTCAGGCATATGTAAATTGTGACAAATGAGACACGCACTAATAACCTTACACATAGCACTAATCATTATTCCTGCTGGAGCAGGAATGTATAATAAAAAGAAAATTAGTATGTCCATTGCAGTATGAGTCATTTCTCCATTCAGAAGCCCTATCTTCAACATAGGGCTAGCTTAGGGCTGAGTTTTTTGAGAGAGAATATGCAAATTAGTTTTGGCAGCTGCTATTTAAGCAGCCGAATGGATAGACTCTACGCAGTCTTCGGCTGTCTGCAATCAAAATGTTTGCATATTTTTGAGCACCAGTGTAGCTTGGGAGCTACACCAAGGTGCACTAGGGTTAGACAGTATATATGTGTAGCCTGCTTGCATTCTTTGGCGGGCTTACACTACTATATCGCACTGGATTTTGGTGATAAAGCATAAAACTTAGAAGCAACAAGGATCAAGCGCAAAACATTAAAAACCGAAGACCTATTCTGGCGACGTCTTCAATTGGGGACATCTTCCACCAATTGGGGTTTCTGCTGTCAAGACCCCCCAACGGAAATAAGAATTGAAGCAAGACCTCAGTTTTTACTAACAAATTATTCAACTGTAATTGAATAATAACAGGTCTACTAAGGAATATTGCCCTTTTGGGGCCTACTTGTTATAATATATTCCGGAAAAAACTAAAAATTTCAATTGTTTGAATGGTTACTGTCTTGTACATAGCTATGCTTTGGCTCAGCGATTGGTGGACGGGGGCATTTAGATTTAAGGTGCTATCGCTTTGAGTAAATTCTACCCTACAAGCTTCAATTCTTCATGAAAGTAGATGAAACTTTCCAAATACATCAGTTTTGTGCTGTTTAACATTATGGGACCAGTCCCGGATTTTCAGGTGTAGAGATAAGAAAGTTTTGGTTTTTGCCATTATTCTCTCAGTACGTAGTCGATACACCGGATTGGTTGTTATGGCTGGAAAGAGGACACCAAAATGAACATTTGTGCTTTTACAACCTGTTAGCTATGTCTAGTGGTTAAGGCAGTATAAGTCAAAAACTATTTTTGGGGTCAAACAATGGCCATTTTTGAAGAAATCAGTTTTTTCAAAATTGCTGCCAAATATTACAGACAATTTTGACTTATTTATACTCAATCGATATATCGTCGAATTGCACATTTCATCAATGCCTATTTGCTGGAGTTCGTTGCTTTAAGCTAGAGAATTCGCCGAAAAACCATTTTAGCAAACCTGCTATTATTTTGTTTTGAACATTGGTTTCTCAAAAACTACCAAATGGATCCGCGTGATGTTTGGCAGAATGAAAGTTCGTACTATTGTGGAGGGACGTTTTTCTCGGTTTGAGCTAAAACGTCTCCAGTTGCGAGAAAACTGAATACAAAGTTGCGAAATTTCGTGTCATCGCACATTTGTCGGATTTTCTGGAGTATTCAGACTTGCAGAGCCAAATCCAAAAAATGTCACTCGGCCCATATGTCCTTCATAGCAACACAAGAAAAAATTTTGGCCGATTCTACAGATTTGAGAAATCGATGTTCAAACATTTTTGGTCTATATTCCGCTTGTCAGATGTCAGCATGTGAGAAACTTTTTGCTATTTTTTTGCTAATTTTGCTAGTTTAGTAAGCTCATGTGATTGTATAGGTTATAAGCTTTGAAAAGATGTAAGCTCTTTCCAGCTCCCGCAATTGCGAAGGTTATAACATTTCGAAAAATAACCACAAAAGCACTGTACAAAAGGATACCAGCACCTTCACAAAGACATTTAACATTTGTTATGAAGATGAAATTTCGATTCAAAGGCTCAGAGTCAGAGTCTCGTCCACTAATCATTGAGCCAAGGCATAGCTGCAAACCAGTGACCGTTCAAACTATTAAAATTTTTAGTTTTTCCGGAATACATAATAATTAGTGCTATGTGTAAGGTTATTAGTGCGTGTCTCATTTGTCATAATTTATGCCTGAAATGTTGGCAAAATGACGGTGTGACTCAAATGCGGGGCTGCACACGTCTACTTAGCAGTCCCACAAATGTTTTACACATTGGTAATCAATAATAGCTGCCTCAACTAAAATAACTATTGTCTCATTTTAGTTCTCAGCACAAGCTAACTGTCTCAATGAATTGTAGCCTTGACTCAAAAAGTGGGGCTGCCAAGTTGAGAGAGGTTGTTGGACCAGCAGATGCCGAAGTGCCCTCGTGTAGCTCTTCCAAGCTGATCGAGCCCGGAACACAACAACACAACCAAAACTAACCACCAATTTTAGAGACAAAGCTCCTAATTTATTATGGCTGGCTAGTTCATTATCCAGTAACAAGGATTGTGCTTAATTTAACAATATTGATGTTGTATCCTATTTACAGCAAAGAAGGTCATATAGATCCGAGAAAGTCTGAAGATACTGACGAAGCAGCACACAAGACGGATTCCGATCACACCTCCACTCCTAGTATGTTTTGTATGCTCGGCCAGTTTGAACCATAACGTGCCAAGAATAAAGTTTTACTTTCAGAAAAAGGGGACCCCTCTATTTCGCTATTCTTACAAATTCCTCCTGCTTTTCAGACAAAATTACAGAGAAATAAGATAATTAGAAAACCAATTTTCAAACCACTACCTTGAATATCACTCGGCCCTCACAGATTTGTATCTATGGCTTTAGGTAATTCACTGATTTTTTATAAGCAGCACATTTTAGGTCCGGATGGTGCCATTAATTTGTCCATGAACAGCAGCCAGCCTCCAGAATTTCCTGGTCCCAAAGTCCCCATGGATCCACCCAGCATGACGTCCTTGAATGGTGGAGCTGACCCAACCAGCGACGTCGAGCCAGAAGAACCTGAAGTCAATCTCTACCCTCAGACTATCAAACGAGACAGATGTTAGATTTTATTTATATTATATATTTTAATTTTAGCTAACATTTTTAGTTTTCCATTTTGGGAATACCCAAGGTGAACAGATAAAATAACGGACCATCTAAACTCTTGAGTTCCATTATCTTTATGATTAAATCGATTACAAAACAACTCATTAATTATTTACTAATTGCATCTTTCAGTAGCTACGGATACGGAAGAAGAACAAGCCGGATCTCTGGAAAACATGCTCGTGAATATTAGTGGGCTACTTGGCACTGCTGCTGTCTGGGCTCGCCACCAATCTGAGCTTTTGCAATTTGAGCGATGTAAGTGAATGTACATACAATCATAGGTTAACGCGGGGGGGGTCTGGGGGGTCCAAGCCCCCCCCCCAACCCGGACAAGGTACAAGCCCTATCGCCGTCGGGGACAAGGGGTAACGAAAAAATGGCCAAGGGGTAACCAAAAACAGCCGGAAAAGATTAGTTTTTACAGTGAAATTTCAAAAAATTTCATGCTGCGCCGGAATTTTTTAGCAAAAATCTTTGATTTTTCGGGAAAATCGGGCAAAATTTTGAAATTTTTTCCAAAAATTGAAGATTTTCTGCAAATTCTAATAAAATTAGCGTTAATTTTTCGAAACATTTTACAAATTTTTTCTTGAGGTACAAGCCCCCCTGAAATTTTTTGTTCAAGGTACAAGCCCCTTCAAAATTTTTTGGGGACAAGCCCCCCCCCAGGACCCGACCCTATGTTAATGTATGCATACAATACATTGTTGATCTCTTCTTGCCAACTCAAATTTTGTCGGCTACAACACTGAAAAACGTAGTTTATTTTCAAAATGTATATATTTGAGAATCCACGGAGTCATCTTTCCAGCAAATTTGGAAACAAATTTTGGTGCTGGTTCCATCTTGGAAAATTTGAAATTTGACAATATCCGATACCTACATTATTAGTGGATTACCCATTAATGTTTATCCAAACGCACGAATACCAAATCTGAGCTTTATGTATATATTTGATTACGTTTAGGAAAGTAAAAAAGAAATTCAGGGAAAGCAATTTAAAACAGAATTCGACTGAACGATTACTTGATCAGAGCCATAACTTCATGTCTAAATTTAGTGCACTATTAGCTATGCTAGTCTATGCAGAGGTCGAAACTAACAAAACGTTATGGTTGACCAACTGCTTATCAAGAGCGCATAATTGCACTACATATGTAAGTAAGCCAATAGAAGGCTTCTCTTCGTGTCATTGAGTAATGGTGCTCCGCTCACATAAGCGAATGTTCCACCGTTTGGGGAGGGGTTCGAACAGCTCGACAAAGCATACTAATCCTCCTTTTCGTGGAAGGGCAGTCAAAAAGAGGTATCTGTTTGGGGGGAGGTCCCTTTGTTGGGGGTCGCCAAAAGTGGCCCACGTTTGGGGGAGGGGGGGGGGGTTGCCAACAGCCAAACAGAATCAGCCAAGCATAGCCTGTGTGAAATTATTCCTTGAATTTCGTATACTTTCGTGAAAAAGTTCAAAACAAAAGGTGAAGCAAATTTTATATTAGCTATTGAATTGGTTTTTCAAGATGGAGCGAGTTAGTTTTTGAAAAAGGGAGTGTTAGGCAGAGTTGGCGCCGGGTCCGGGTACCCGCGGGCCGGGCCGGGTCCGGGTCCAACTTTTGGACCCGCGGGTCCGGGTACCCGCGGGTCAAAATCCGGGTCCGGAATCCGGATCTAAAATACTGAAGAAGACTGGATTTTGGTACATTTAGGGATGTTAAAACTACAATATGTTGTATTTCTAATGAAAGGTTGGTGGAACCGGTGTGTTAGACATTGAGATACAATGTTTAGTTGTCAAGCTGAGGTCTCACTGATCTATGCTGCTCTGCTGGGCTAGAAACAACACAATATGTAGTAACTAGAATTGGAAGTAGAAATATGACAACTCGAATTGATAAGTTAGCATAAAGTTTTGCAATGCACGTAAAACTTAATCCAGTAAACAAGCTCAAGGACATTGTTTTCAAATACAAGCCACCAAAACTTCGTTCACATTCTTTCCTCCAAAGCATTCTTAACTTGTCCGAAGGACAGTCTCACACTGTCTCTGGACTATCACAAAACTGCTACCGCTTTTGTTAGCCCTAGCACTCAAAATTGTCGTGAGGTGTAAAATAAGTTAACCTAAAGCTTATCACAGGTTTTATTAGCGACTGGGCAATTACAGTAGTAAAGTTGCAGTGAAATTTAAGAATGCAGTGAATGTTTATGCAAACTGGTTCGTTTTTTAGAACCGGTTACCCGGATCCGGGTCTGGGCGGATCCGGGTCCAACCTAACGGGTCCGGGTCCGGGCCGGGTCCGAAAATTTGGACCCGGAGCCAACTCTGGTGTTAGGTATCGGCTTTATGGATTACTGAAAATTTTAGTATAGGCTTCTTGGATTACGGGCCATTTTGTGTTGCGGCTTTGTAGATTACTGGAAATTTTGGTATAGGCTTCATAGATTACTGCCCATTTGTGTTGCGGTGTCGTGGATTATGCGAGTTTTCTGTCTGAGCGCAGTGGATTACTTACTGAATTGTTCTGGTTGTTGTGGATTACTATTGTATGTGGTTCGAGAGTTAAGGATTACTACCGATTTTTTCTGATTTTTCACTATACCGATTTTTCCGTTATATCACTACATGATTTCTATTTTAGGGGAATCCAGTAAGAAACTTAACGCAGAGCGCATCCATTCCCAAGGCCTGGCGCAGGAATTAAAGCATTTTAAACGGGAAAAAGGTAACAACGGTAGGACGACTCATCCCACTGTATAGAGTTTTGGTTTTTCTGAGGAATTAGGACCGTAATTCCTAAATCCAGTGTTATTGTTGGGGGCCTGGGGTTAAAGCGGAGATTTTAACAGCTTTTCCCTAAGATTTGATCCGTAACTATCTAGTTTTTACACGGCTGATAGTTTTAAAAAGTGTTGTTAATTGGACTACCTACCTACAGTCTCGGCCAGTCTTAATAATATTCGTACTTCCGCGAAAACATTCAACACCAAAAATTTTGACGAGTGTCGTATGAAGATTGAAAAAGCTTGCACTTGCGCAAATGCATGATTAATGCACTTGCTTAAACTTGGGTCGTTTATGCAGTTGCGCAAATTCATATACGTCCCATGTACTTAGTCAAATTCATACGACGTTTTATGAATTTAAGTAAATTCATATGCACTTGCTGAAATTCATACGACGTTTTATGAATTTGCGCAAATTCATATGCACTTCCTAAAATGCATAAAACGCCCTTTGAAATTACTCAAATTCATTGGCACTTATATATATAGTAAACGGATACTTTCTACCCTTAGTCCCCCTTCACGAATCGAAAAAATCGAATTACGCGAAATCGAAAAATTTTGCGATATTTGAACTCAGCGTGGTCGAAAACATACCCATACCAAATTTCAGCTCATGGGCGCGAATCTTGGCCTGGAGGGGTTATCCTGAAAAGATCCCAGTAGAGAACGGTTTTGGAGTCCCGGTTTTGTAAAGTGTGCCCATACCAAAGTAGACGATTTTGAGAAAATTACAATTTTGTAAGGTGTGCGCATACCAAACAATCACCGATAAAACTGTTGTAACCCAAGATTGGTTTCAAATCACAATCCAGAAAGTTGCAAGACTGTTACATATTTTGTGTAGGACTATTTGCAGCAATATACAAGAAGCGGTGGCGCAAAGCTCATCAGGAGAGAATGGCACTTGCTGAAGAATACCAGAAACAATTACAAAATGGCTCCAGTCAGTCTATCATCAACGGAGAATCACCTAATGCTGTTCAAGCCGACACCAATGTTCCGGATCTATGGCAGAAGACTGAACCAAAACAAGCTAGTGCTACATCTGCCGCTGCTTCTGTGGGTTCAACCGTACCTGTTATGGACAACGCTATCTTAGGAGGACAAACCAGTTAAACTGTAGTGTAGAATGTACATACATAAAGTTGCGTATGTTGCACTTGCACTTTACAAGTCCATGCTTCGTCCAGTATAGATGCTAAAAAATTAGACGGCCGGCCTAAGTTCTTCCTTCGGGAGAAAAAAGGAAGCAAATTTCCGCATATCAGTTTTAAGTACTCAGCATGACTTTCTTATTTATGTCTAAATACTACACATAATGCACTTCCAGGCAGATTCAAATGTGTTGAGCATGATCAGAAGCTTAGCGGATTTTACAGAGAAATAGGACTATGAGAATTCCGATGTCTTGAAACTATCAGTGCTTACTTAAAATGGAAGCATTTCGGAACCATAGCTCTACGAGAAGAATTCATCCTTATCCCTACTGAGAGCACTCCACTCAACTAATATATATGTAAAATGTGTCACATTTCGGAAAACTTAAGAAATCATTGTGTTGTGAAATGGTGAATTTTCTGAGGGTTTGAAGGTTTGAGGCTGAGGCTCCAGACTGAGCAACTGGACAGCCCTATCATTGTGCTTCATGCGGAAAATTAATGCCACGACAATAATATACACGTTGAAATCTAAAAGTAACTTTGGGCTATTCTTTAATATAAGTTGGCCAAAGTTTCGAAACAAACCGCAAATTTTGAAGCTTTGATAAAAATTCCCATTGTTGAGGCAAAACTGGTAAGAGAAACAAAGTAACTGTTGATATATATGAATAGACCAGAGAGTTTAGTTCTTCGGATTCGGAACCTTGGAGTTAGAATTTTTATTTAGCCTTGAATAAAAGCAGTTTACAATTATTTCCGATGGCACTATTTATCATCTGTAAAAAACGTAGTTTGCGTCAAATTAAATTTTTTAAAACTTTCTAAATGGGCCTAAGATTAGATTTAAACTTCCAAGAAACCTTATGATCTTAGCTAGTAGCTTAGCTTGTACAAGTTGTACAAGTTGTGGGCGTCTCCAGGGGAGAGGTGTTGGTGGTTGAAAACCCCCTCCTTTTGGGTTGTCCGAAGGAAAATTTATGAATATTTCATTACCCAAAGTGTAATTTTTTGTCATCCCCCTCCTTTTCGGTAAACTTTTTGCCAAAACCACCTTTTCAAAATTGTGGATACGCCCCTGGCCTGCAACGTGTATGAATACAAGTTTTAACAGGTTTATGATTGTTCATTCATAGAGATTTTTTTGGTGCAAGAATAAAATTACACACGGCATCCTCAACTTTCAGGTAAATTTAGTCAAAAACCCGTTAGTCTTGTGACTAATTTCGGCTGATTCGGAAAAATTATGGTTGAAACTTTGAAAGTATTACACTCAAGTACAACTGTTGACTTGAAGCATGATCTTCCATTTTGTTTCAGTTTGTTTTTTATTGTTTACAACTATTGCTGTATACGTACGTAGACTGCCACATTAGTAATGTGAAACCAGTGCAGTAAATCTTCTTACCTAGAGTAAAACAAAGGTAATATCAAGAGTCCATGATTTTCTTCTATATATAAGAAGAAGAGTAAGCCACTAGAGGGCTTCTCTTCTTGACATTGCGTAACGGTGCTCAGACCACAATATACACGAATGTTTCCCCGTTTGATGGTGTGTAGCTCTCTTTGACAAAGCATACCCCCTCCCTTTGTGGGGGGGGGGTAGCAGGAAAGAGGTTCCCGTTTGGGGGGGGGGTCGCCAACAGCCAATCAGATTCAGCCAATCTTAGCCTGACTTGGCGACCGCCCCCCCAAACGGAGACCCCTTTTGCATACCCTCTCCCCCACCAAACGGGGACCTGTTTTTGCTACCCCCCCACCAAACGGGGAGGGGGTATGCTTGTCGACCCCCCCCCCCCCCAACAGACGGGGGAACATTCGCGTATTGTGGGCGGAGCACCGTTACGCAATGCCAAGAAGAGAAGCCTTCTAGTGGCTTACTTTTCTGTAATAAAGGAATCAATTATGGACACTTGGTAATATAGTATAATAAACTAGTACTCCTTACTCCAATCGAAAGGTCCAAGACTTTTGGTGAACAGAACGTTTTGCTGTTTATCTTGTTACTGAAAAGTGCTAGTGCTACCAAGAGTGCATAATACCAAGAGTACATAAGAGTGTGACAGCAGGCAAGCTCTCTGTTATCAGCTCTTGTTCGCTAACGGCTGATCCCCCGCAAATGGGGTTTCTTCATTGCTGAGAAAAGTCAACACTCAATTCTTGCATTGCCGAGAAAGTCAAAGAGTCATTACGGCTAGATGGCAATATTGAAGGATTTTCCTTCACGTTTTAAGGCCACAATTTGACGAATATTCATTTTAAATTCATATATTTAATTATTCAATTACAGTATTTGTGAATACGTCCGCTTATAAAGTGCAGCTTTGAAAATTTTGTAAACTATTATTTGCAACGCATCAATTTTTTTAAAAAAATGTATGTATGTAATTTTATGTAAAAATGTTACATTTTTAAAAAGACACTTGCTGCAGTTAATTCTAAATGTAGAAAACAAAATAAAATAAAATACTGTGCTATAACGCTTGGAACTTTTCATGTCAAGGGGTGCGTTCCACAAAGCCCTCTTATTTTTACGAGCTCCTAAATTTGCAACTTATAAGGGGCTACTAAAATCCACTTGCTCCGACTTTGTCCGATTGGCCTACTTTTTGGCGAAGATATATAGCATGGGTGTGGTCAAAAAATGTAACAGGTACTGAGATCTTAGCTGCCTTCCAGCCACGTGCAGCCGCCGCGTTATGTGCAAGACCTCCCTTTTTTCACAACTACCAACATAATGAATTAAAAATTTCTACTGACTGCTATGCCCAGGCTTCAAAGCTGCCATTTGCCAATATGATTTGGCCCGTGTGCCCACATCTATAGAAAAATACTAGACGTCTGTATCTTATCTGCATCTAGGGAATTACTCTTCCTGAAGTTTCGGCAAAAATTTAATTTTTGGCTAACGAAAGGAAAACTTTATTACCGGTGCGAGCTATAAAAGCTGTAATTTGGCATAAAAGGAGGCCCTATAGGAGTACTCATTTGTGCCAAATGGCAAGAAATTTTGCCGCGTGAAAAGTTTTGAAGATTAAAGTTGACATAAAATTATTTCACGCGGCAAAATTTCTTGCCATTTGACACAAATGAGTACTCCTATAGGGCCTCCTTTTATGCCTAATTGCAGCCTTATAGCTCGCACCAGTTAATAAATTTTCCTTTCGCTAGCCAAAAAGTTTTAAATTTTTGCCAAAACTTCAACATTGAAGAGTCATTCCCTTTAGATGCAGATAAGATACAGACGTCTAGTATTTTTCTGCAGGTAGGGGCATATGTGACAAATCATATTGGCAAATGGCAACCTTGAAGCTAGGATCTTCCAGCCAGCAGAAATTTTTAATTAATTATGTTGGTAGTTGTGAAAAAGGGGGGGTCGGGCACATAAACGCGACGGCTGCACATGGCTGGAAGGCAGCTAAGATCTCAGTACCCGATATTTTTCTGACCACACCCATGCTCTATATCCTCGCCAAAAAGTAGGCCAATCGGACAAAGTAGGAGCAAACCTGTAGTAGCCCCCCCCCCCTTAAGAGCAAAGTTGTTGTTTCATGAAGGGCTCCTAGTTTAGGAGAGCTCCTAAACTTCGCTCCTAAAATCGGAGTATGTTTTTAGCACTCCTAAATCCCCCCTAAGTTCAAAACAGTACTGTCTGTTGTTTGTTTGCCATAAATGTGATGTAATACGCAGCTATTATTCCAAGAAACACATTTCTCTCCTCTGGGCGATCTGAATTAGGTGCGTGCTAAATCATGCCAATATAGGTGTGACCTTGGCTGGATTTGTTTAATATAAACATATATATATAGCTAATTGGTGCAGTTTAGCACGCTAGTTTGGTCTGTAGAAGCGGAGACGGCGGCATCCACCTGATTCATTGTTTGGAACTCCTTTTATGCCATGCCAACTTTCGAGAAAACATGAAAATAACCAGCGAAATCATCTGAGACTTTGTCAACATCTTCCAGCTTGAAAACTCAGTTCAATACTAAATTGACACGTTGTCTCTGCTTATTACGTTATTATATTAGAACTAACCTCACCGACATTTCGATCTCCTCCGACACTCTCTAGCTGTAACTGTAATTACACTTTCAGGGCGGAATCTCTCGCCTCTCTAAATTGAGTTGTCTGATGAGCCGTTACGGAGGCCCCAGAACGAATCCAAAGCTCGCCCCAGTATAGTCTATTATAAACTTCTTTTACTATACTGTCTTTGTGTGTCTGTAATATCCCTCTATATAAGGTGGACCAGTAGGCTCGGCGAATTGGAAAAGGTCAGAGTCTGAAATTTAGCAAGATACACCATGAAGTAATTCTAAAATAGAGGGTGAACTCCAGACTATCTAATGTAAGGAATCTAAGCCACATATAGGAGTAATTCTGACACTCAGCAATGACTAAGCAGCGTAGGCCGCACAATACTTCTATCTTAAGCACTGCACGTAACATAACTGTATCTTTCCGTCTGTAAATATGCCTTTTGTAGCCTCTGATTGAAAATGTATCATTCTTTATTGCTTTATACTTCCGCGAGTATCATTGCCTATCTGACCTGTAGCTGTAATCGTTGAAAATAAAGATCTCCAGACCTAACCGCGTGATAGGTTAGAGTTCGCCATAAGTCGTTATTGAGACTATAAATCCCCCCGTTTCCCCTAACCTCAAACGAACTCACGAAGTCAAACCAATACCCGGTCAGCCATTAAGCACGGTCTGTCAGAACACCACTACAGTCTGTGCATCAATCTAAGAGATCTCTGAATCCCCACGCGCTGACCAGTGTTCCAGAGTGCTGATCAGATCTACAGGCCAAAGAAGTCTAGCCTAAGCCTAACCAACCGGCTACAACAAATCTCACGACCCAAATCAGTTTACTTTCAGAATCGGCCAAGAGTATATATCACCCAAGAGTCACCCCCAATCTCAGTCACTCTATTACATATTCCACTGCTCTTCTTTCACATTTAGGAATGAAGTTGTAGATTTTCATTGGCCAACGTCACCTGCACGTGATAACCTGCGGAATAAAAGTTAGTTAAACCTTTGTTATTCTTGAGCTATTCAGTTGAGCTCGAGTTGTGCAGCGGAATAGCATTTTAAAGATAGTAAAAGAATATCTCAGGAATAACTACACCTGAGCAAATCTCTTGCTATTCTTATGCTTTAGTTTTTGGTGCAGCCCGGCCATAGTGTGCCTATTTCCCGAATATGTATATTAGTAATTTCGCAGACGCCATTCGCAGGCTAAACGCATTAAATTTTTCGCGTAAAGGCCTTCGCGAGAGACTAGTTGGTCTTCAGTTGTGAAACCAGTGTGTGATAGCAGCACCAAATGGACGAAAACAATACGTGAACGTTCAATCCCCTCTATGTTTGGGGGAGGGGGGTCACTATTAAATGAGGTCATGGTCACCGCATGGAGGAGGTTCCTCCAGACAGACTATGATTGATTGTTGGCCGCCGTCAGGCAATGAACTAAGGAGGAGCCTCCCCAGTAGTAGTGTTTGAGGCCGAGCACTTCGGCCGGCCGGCTACCGGCCTGGCGCAGTTTGCTGTGTAGCTATTACGACTACTAAGATATAGATTTTCGAATGTTATATATACAGCATAACATTAGCATAAAGTAGCATATAGTAGATGCGCACAATCTGCGTCACCTTTTGTCTACGCAACAGGAGTGGTCACTTTGAAAAGCTGTAACTTTTGAATGGCGAAATTTCATAACATAAAACTTTACAGAAGTCTCAAGTACCTCTGCTTCTACATTTCTGTAATATTTGACGGTATTAGGTAAAGCCAAACGTAAGTTATAGCCATTTTTATGCTAAAAAATGCAATTTTTCACTGCGAGAAGTTCATTCCCTAAAGTGCGTCGGGCGTCTCCTAAAATGCGTCATTTCAAAGTTCTTATGATTTGTATTGGAAAACCAAACTTTGAGATGCAATAACCCCTGTTTCCGACAATTTTATGCTACGAAAATTTTTATATGGTAGTCGGCTTGTATAAAAACAATACATATCAAAATCAACAGTCTGTGACCTTCGAAAAATTTGTTAAAATGCCAGTACTGTAGTATTTAAAGCGAATTTGAGTTGCAAATTAAACTATAACAATTAATAAAATGTTATTTTATGATTTAAGGCAGGAATCAACGACTTTTACTAAAAAAATAAAATGCTATAAAAGCAGAAATTTTGGTATCAGATAGCTCAGAATTATTCCTAGGATTGTGTTTTTGCTTTGTCTTAGGTTAAGTTATAAAGCCAGTATTTGCATTTATTTGAAGCAAATTTACATGTTAAAGATACGAACGCACATTAGGGATATTTGCGCAAAAACTTAATTTAGAGCGGCGCACTTTAGGCACTGATCAGTGGTTCTAGTAAAATTGGAATTTCTCAGTTCTAGTACGGTGAAATCAGGACTTGTTTATATTTTTGGAATCAGCAGATTCTAACGAACAATTTGACAGCTGACACATTAAACTTTGCTAAGTATATTAAGACTGTTAGGTGCATAAAACTGAATTCGGGACATTGCTTAAAAATTGGTGGACGACGGGTGTTTTGTTCAAAGTATAGTGAATTTTGTAGCATTGTGTACGATTAAAAAAATTTTAGCAAATAATTTTTACACCATTGCACAGAGCTTGAATAAATCTGCTCAGAAATGTGAAAACTTTAGGATATCTTCCATTTTGTAGTGCACCAGATAACTTTAAACGGCTGAGTGACGCACTTTGGGGTATGATTCAGATTGGGCGAATCTACTATAGCTAGATTTGATTTAGGGTTCATTTTAAGCTTGCTTAGTTGCATTGTAAATTTCTGAGTGTTGATTTGCATTCCGGCCGCCGGATGGCAGACCTGCAAGCTAAAGTCATCGGTCGGCGACCTTTCTTCTAATGCAATTGTGTGGGCGCTTGCTATAAGGTTTTTGATACAATGCTTATGTTTTGACAACTATGTACATTTCAAATACGCAACGAATTTGTGTTTCATAAATGAAATAAACAATTGTAATAAAATTAGTGTGAAAAATATATTTCGAATGCAAAACCAGACATTAAGGCAATTAAAGTTTGCTTGTAATTGATAGTGTAATTGATACCAACTATATGTATAAGTATAAGTGTATCAAATTGAACAACTAACAACTAGTTTATTTAGTAGTACAATAATACAGAAAAGAAAGAAATCACAGCAAGTCAACCGAACATCTACAAAAAATATCTATACAGGATATAAAACAAATGCCTCTAAGATAAATTGACTATTTCAACAGCATTACAGCTTCAACTATGTAGGCAAGGCATCATTGAAAAGCCCTTGCGTGCTGTTTTTAATGCTGTAAAGTAAATAGTTTTGCAGATTATTGTTGCTTAAACGTAGTGTTATGCAGAGTAATATTCTAATTTTTGATAAATTTACCTTCCTAATAAAACCTTTCGATATCAAGATTTAATGATTTACTGCACACAAAGCAACAATGTGCCCATAATTGCTGCAACCCCGTCCAGTCGCAGCAATAAGTTAGCCAATTTTGCTTTCCAAGGAAAGGATATTGGTAAAACTTCATATATATTTACATGAACATTTTCAAAAAACAATCTTTTCGAACTAAGTACACAGTAAACTGTATAACTAAACATGAAACAAACACTGTAAAATCAACACTCAATTTAATTAAGGACAACAAGAGCATTCCATCAAACTCCAAACGTATTATTTTAATTGTAACGTAGG
>JASAND010030638.1:0-12761 GCA_030248195.1 Trissonchulus latispiculum
CCTGACTACAGATTTATGTTGAGGATGATCCTTCAGAAAGTCCAAGTACATTGAAACCGATTTCTAACAAATACAAGCGTTCTTGTTCTATTTAGTGAATCGATAGTTAGAAGAGGCAAATGTAGCAAACGTAAACAAATTTCGGGGAGAAATAAACGTTCATCCAAAACAACACCTTGAGGTGCAGGGCCGTTTGGTCCGAATCTGCAGCCCACCACTAAATAACAACACAATTTTACTGCTGTACCTTAAACTGAAGATGACTCATCACAATTTCTGCATAGGCTATCCAGTACTTATGAGACACCATATATCCGCTAAGTTTTAGTCCAGTTTGATTTGAGGACAAAATCTCGCTAACAAAGCGCTCACGGTAACTGCAGCAGTTTGGTGCTTCCTGTACAATTGGTATTTGCTCCAATGGAAGTTTTTTTTCAACCTTAACAAAGCAAAAGCAAAAACATTGGGTTGCGGCTTTCCTTAGATCACCATGGCGATCCAATTCTAGTTGCAATTTCGTGCTCACGCTACTAATGTTTATGTCCAGCTGCTATGTTCGGTTCAGCCTCAGCCAAGAGGTCTAGATTACTAACCTTTATGTTAAACGATACTTCCAGCTCATTCACAAACTTAGAACTCATATCAAAGATTAGTTTTCGTCCTGAGAGTTCTGCTAAGCCTAGCGCCGATGCCACCTGGCACAAACGGTTACCTGAAAAGACAAAGGGATACGAGTTTGTGTCGAAATTTGAGATGAAGTAGGTACTTGCAATTTATAGCGATTAGAGGGAATTACTTTAATTTCGTCACCTTTAACAGACAAAAGAGTTCGTGCAACATTAAATTAGTCATCGCTAACGGAGAAAGAACGATATTGAGATGGAGAATATACAAGATATAAATGGAAGAAAGAAGGATATCACTACATTCGAAAAGTTTGAACCTCAGGCGGGGATCGGTCCAAGGTTAGTACACCAAGGCTCTAGCAGTTGAGACACCCTAGCACAATAGAACGGATGCTTAGGTTTGAATTTGTTCTTCAACTGTGTCGTGTTTTGTATAGCTGAGCCTTGCTAAAGTAGTCAAAAGAGTGTGTCAAGATTTAAGCTTCTCATCGCTGGGATTAATGCAGAGACAGCAAAATTAGAATGTAAAATAAATTGAGGAATTGAGAAACAAAGAAATCGACAATTCGATAGAGACTTGGGGAAGTTGATTACTCTAAAAATGTACAAATTTTGTTCTGCCTGCACTTACATGTCTACTTTGGGTCTAACCTACCCAATCTCTTGTTGACATCCTCTATGGTGAGATACGGTTCAGTGGGCAGTGCCACAGTTTCCTCATAAACGTTATGTGTGTTGAGCGTTTCCGCTTTTACCACTACTAGTTCTAATTGATTCTTCTTGTCAGCTGAAATACAAACAATTAAGATGAGTTGCAGTGCCATGCAGTGATAGACGAACAATGGTTTTAGGTTTCAGTGTAAGTCTTTAAATCCTTGCTGTAGCAATCTTAGTTTGAGTTACAACAATTTGCTTATCTCTTTAACGTTGCAATTAACAACAGAGTTCTTATATTTCTCCTTTATAAAATAATAATGTTTAATTTCGCTCTTAGTACTTAAATTTCCTTTACTAACAAAAAGGTTGAAACCTATTTAGCATGTTAACATAAAAGCATATGTAACTCACATTCGTAAAATCTTAAAGGTGACAATTGCTCTGCTGTTGCCCAAATAAACACAATACTAATTCCACATACGACAAATAGCAAAATTAACGAACGTGCTGATTTTGTGCATTGCTTCGGCACTTTAACGGGCATAATTAACAAGATGTAGCCAACTAAGTAAAGAGCAAGTAAATTTGATTACATCTAACCACGAACGTTTTCAAGCCTGCAGACGACATTGGACAAAACTAGAAATAGTGAAAAGCACTTTATTTTGGTTTCAGGTTTTCAACAGAATAAAGAAAGTTAAAGCAAAAGGCGAACAAATTTGGATTCGTCAGACTACGAAAGTTTTTAAAAAGGCTACAACTGAATCCATAAGAAGGACCAAAACCTGTAAACAGGTCTTAGCTTGGTTTCAGTTGTATTTCTCGTTTCTTTTTGTTATGTTTAGTGTTTTCTCTATTGGCCACGATGGGGCCATATCTTCAACAAACAAAGTGCAACAAACAAAGCAAATAAAGTGCTTTTCACTATTTCTAGTTTTGTCCAATGTCGTCTGCAGGCTTGAAAACGTTCGTGGTTAGATGTAATCAAATTTACTTGCTCTTTACTTAGTTGGCTACATTTTGTTAATTATGCCCGTTAAAGTGCCGAAGCAATGCACAAAATCAGCACGTTCGTTAATTTTGCTATTTGTCGTATGTGGAATTAGTATTGTGTTTATTTGGGCAACAGCAGAGCAATTGTCACCTTTAAGATTTTACGAATGTGAGTTACATATGCTTTTATGTTAACATGCTAAATAGGTTTCAACCTTTTTGTTAGTAAAGGAAATTTAATTTCTTTTTGTTATGTTTAGTGTTTTCTCTATTGGCCACGATGGGGCCATATCTTCAACACAGGACTAGTATAGGGCACTTTTTTGGGAAGTTAGTTTACGCAAATAAGGTTAAGACATATTTAAACGTTGGAATTTGCGGTCTTGTCGCAGTTCTGTCAGCGATCTAAACGGTTGCATAACTATATAGGGCGCATCAGTGTAGCTTGAGAGCTCACTTTGGCGCATTAGGCACTAAAGAGATGAAGTGAAAAAGTATTGGATTTTCCTTGGTACAGAAATAAATTTTCCTTATAATATTAAATGCTTGTATTTATTTTACAAATCAATATCAGAAAAACTGTCAAAACACTATCAAAACAGGGAAGTAGTGTCAAAAATGACGTGAGTGTGCCATTAAAGTTGTTAACAGGATAGCGATAAAGAACGTGCACCTTTACACCATGCACAGTTTTGTGTAACACAGCGGACATTCTACTTTCTAAGATGTAGTGAATTTAGACACAGAAAACAAACTGCCATCGTACATACAACTTTTTAAAGATGTTGTTTAATATTTTGTTCCGTTCAGAGTTTTTATCCTTCAAATCCTTCATCCGATTTTGCCGAAAAGTTGCTTATATGGGTTCTTTGACCTGCTGAATCCGAATATGAAATCCGTTTTTTGATATGTATATTTATACAATTAAAACTGTCTAAGCCTTCCACCAGTTCAGATGCCGGACCTCGACGTTAGAAACGTCAGCGGTCACAAAATTCAGAGGTTTCAGGTTCCGAGTCGGTTGACCATTAATCGGAATATCAACCGTACTAAATACTGAACAGGAGGTACTGAACTATGGGCATCAGCCCATAGTTCAGTACCTCCTGTGACGCCAGAACCATCATCTTCCTCCAAGTCTTCTGGCAGTCACATCTGGACTCAAAAACCGTCGCTTTTTCCGTTTTGACTTACGCACTTTGGACGCTCATGTTCAACAGTATCCTCCCCCAACTATTGATTTCGTTTCCCCTGCTGACCAAAGATGGCGTACAGATCATTTAAATTATATTGTTAATTTTACTATTACTGATGTCAACCCACGGTCGTTGTTATAGAAATTGCGCAGCTTTTCGCTGAGGGTAAGGTTAAGTTAAGTTTCCCATATAAACAAGCACATTGGTAGTACTGTACGTTTTGAGTATGGTAATATAGTCATTAGGCTACACTTCAAAAAAACCATGAGGACTAGATATCATCCCGTTGAGAACTGGCACCTCCACATGGTTCTAAGGAGTTCTGGATTCTACGCCGGTCAAGGGTCTCAACGAGGAGATGGGTTAGGAAGTCTACTGCGAGGTATTGGTCGGTTCATTTGGCCTGTCGTACGTCGTGTAGGAGTAGAGGCAGGTGGACAAGCCTTTCAGACTGCAGGCGAAGTGGCTCGAGATCAATACCTGAACCGAGGTGAAGAAGATACGAGAGAATCGTTGAAACGAAGAGGTAAGGAAGCGATTGGACAAATGCTTGAGAACACTGGTAAGGCAATTCAACAAGGTAAGGTATTAATCCTTACCATATAGACGAAGAGTTAAGAGATTGAAGCGTGACATTTACAGTCCATAAAAACACCGAAGCTTTTCATTCAGACTTGAAAGTAAAGAATTGCCCCAGCCGGGGTTTGAACCACAGCCCTTCTACTCCGGAGCAGACATGCTAGCCCACTACACCACAGGGCCATCAGCTGAACTCCCATATCAGGCTTATCAACCATTCCTTAATGGCCGTTTCATTACACTACTAATTGGTGAATCAAGTTAGTTTTCATATTAATGTTATTATGAATGTTAGCAATTATGACGTGAATGCAAATAACAGAATATAATTATTGACTTTCTTGCTCTTTCGCTGGAGATAATAAGTTTCAATGAATTTGGATGAAGTTAACAACAATACGTTTCATAACTTCTGTCCGACTTTTTGTATAGCAGGTTGTCTTCAGTTGCCGTGCAGTTGCAGGTTGTCTTCAAAATACATTAAAAACTACACACGCTAAGAAATAATAAAAGCTTTTCCATGGATTATAGATTATAACTCCATGAAACCTCTGTACATATGTGACATGTTGCAGCCTCACAGCTTCACCAGGATTTATTCCTGCGTTTAGAAACATTCTTGCAAGCTTTTAAAAATTGTTCTAGTGCAGTAAGCTACAAGCATCTGGTAATTATTGCAAAAGGGTACGTAATGCATTAGCTTGATTATGTCGAAGACAGAAACTGTTAGATTGAAGAATTTGAAGTTATTTGATTTCAACACTATATCAATTATTTGATTGCAAAAATGGGGGGAAGTTCGGACAAATAAACGAGACAATCGCGAGCGGCAGGAGGACAGCAAAAATATTTGAACCCAATAATTTTTGGCCACATCCGTCCCCTACATCTGTTCTAAAAAACCCAATCGCACGAAGTTGGAGCAAATGTTTAGCAGCCCCTCCTCCCCTAGTATGAACAACAAAGATCTGTATGCAGTCATGTTCAATTATATTACGTTTCGCCGGTTTATTAAGTTTGTTTTGTTGTGATATTAGTCCAAAAAGTAATTTTCTTGTATTCTTTTAATATAATAAACTTTAACAAATTTTAATATGCTTGCAGATTCCAAAAAGTTCAAAAAACTTTGATTCATTTCGGAATTAAACAGGTCAGCCCCAGTTGTGACATTTGTGTTTTATTTATATTTTATTGTTGCCTTAAGGGGAAAGACTGAGCTGGAAAAGGAAAGAGAGGCAGCTATGGCATAGTTAATGAAAACAATGCGGTTTATGCACAAAAACCCTGACACTAGAAAACAGTGTTACAGTTATATAGAAGTTCAGAAATATCGATTGGGGGGGGTTCTCCGGCCCGGCCCGCTCCAAAATCTTGCTCGGCCCGGCCCGGCTCGGCCCGCTGTCAAAACTTTTCGGCCCGGCCCGGCCCGCAAACTAACAAAATTCGACCCGGCCCGGCCCGCCAAAAGAACATTTCTAAAATTTAACTAACAATATTATTTCAAAGGCTTTAGTGAATGCTGGAAACGCTAAATTATGCTACGAAATCTTAAATTTTGCTGTAAAACAACCTGGATGAGTAAATGTAATGCTAATTTTAGTGATTTGACAACATTTCTTAGAGTCGAACCGGCCCGTTTCGGCCCGCTCCTGCCCGCCGTTGTATCAATCCCCGGTTTCACTGTCCGGTAACTGAACCGGAAATTGTTTGGCGAAACGATTGCAGATTTTCTCAAAGGGTGCAACTCACACTAAATTAGATCCCTAGACTAAAGTCCTAACCTATTCAATTAAGAGTCGAGGTTGGCGTACAAAGTCTTTAATCACACAACTTACTGTTTATTGGCATGGCAGCAGTGGCATACGATGATAACAATAAATGATTGAATCGAATGAAAACAACTAAGAATGCCTGCGTTTATATAGCCCAAATTTTGGTGACAATTTGTAATATGCAAATTAGATAGCTAATATTGCAAAGCCAGTGTTCGTTACACAGAAGGAATGATTACTTTGAACGATTGTTTAGAAGGATTGTAGAATCGCAGACCGTAATTGCTAGTTTTTCACAGTTGAAAAATTTCTCGGCCCGGCCCGGCCGCCGAAATGCTCATCTCTAGTTCACACTACTTATTTTACACCAAGGAGTTCATTCTAAGCTAAAACAAAATGTTTAGCTGTAAGCAAAACACAATCTTTAGCCGTGGCTGAATATCTCAGTGCTTAGCAGCCACTACATTGTGACACCAATGTGTACTTTTCCCAGTGACCAGGTTTCAATGAATTTTATATTTTTTGATCCACGAAATTCTAGGCAACAGACAGAAGATTGCCACCGTTAACTAGTGTTGGAAAATAAGAAAATTTTGCGGGCCGGGCCGGCCCGCGGGCCGATGTGGTCCTACGGGCCGGGCCACGTGGGCCGGCCCGGGGCCGCAAATTTCTACGGGCCGAACGGCCCGACATCGCAAAAAACGGCCCGAAGTGTTAGGTAAATTAATTTCAACTTGTTTTACGTCTAATTTCAACTTATTTTACGGCTATTTTATGTCTTCCATTTTTCACAAACAACAAATAGCCATAGCAAGTGGCCACTGGTCAGCCGATTACGTGTTTGGTAAATATTACATTGTTATGCAGAATTCCACACATTATCCAAATACAAATCCAAGCTGTCGCTCGGCGCTTCTACTCCACTTTGACCATACGTGTGCTTGGGGGGGGGGGGGGTTTCCCCCCCCCCAGACCTGAGCTCACCCCGCCCAGAGGGGTCCCTCACCCCCCCCAGAATCCGGATTTTTCCGGTAAAAAACCGGAAAAATCCGGTTTTTCGGCGGCCTTCGGCCGCCCTTCACCCCCCCCCAGAACTTCCCCTCCTGCACATGTCTGCTCTTGACCTTATGTTACAATTCCGATTCTATTATTTTTTACAGACGGTGTCCTACTTTTTCTGAAGTTCTGTCTGTTCTGAATGTCTCTTGTGTTAAGTTTGTCCACGTGCTTGATTTTGACATAAAGGTCTAACTTACATGACCAACAGCAGGGAATAAACTAAACCAAATTTCATTTAGTTTTTCTAACAAGGTTTTGGATGTTGGTTACGTTTCAAATTAGCAACTACGATCGCAAGCAAGAGCACTGCGTCTTAAACTGCGTACGATACCCCCTTACATCAAGACCAATACCATCAAACCTAATTATACAAGCGAATGTTTTCATTCCACTTGTTTTGCGACAACTGTTCACATATAAAAAGCTTCCACACCCTTCTCATAGACGTAACTTAAAAAGGATTAGGTATATCCAATAAGTAGCCACCATATAACATCCTTCACCCCCCAGATACCGACACAGCTCAATTCTAATTTCCATTATGTGTAAAAACAAAGCCATTGAAAATTCGTAAATGAAACTTTGCTTGTAGACTTGAAATTGCATCGAAATTTATTGAAAAATTGCCATTTACCGTGTAAAAAACTGGCCCGGTCCGCGGCCCGCCACCGGCCCGCGGGCCGGTGGCGGGCCGCCTATTTATAATCTTGCGGGCCGGGCCGCGGGCCGGGCCGTCGCCGAAAAAACCGGGCCGGGCCCGGGCCGGCCCGGCCCCCGCCCCGGCCCGAGCCCGCGGCCCGCCCCCCGCCCGCGTCACAACTCTACGGCGTTAACAGCACCAGCTCATGAAGACCAGCTGATACAAAATACTTCTATCTTAAGGTGGTGATTCCTTTTGGAGACATCAACTTTGAACCCTTATTACTCATTCATTACTTGGTGTTAAGAAGTCATTTTTATATCAAAATGCAGCTTAATATTTCTCTTTCTAATGAATGCAATGATACTAACTTCAGTCTTTGGAAACTATTTTCCTGGATTTTCGAAGTACTTTAATATTCCAGATCTTTTGGAGACTAAAGTAAATTTTTTCGTGAGGCATCGGCTACATCATTCGATTCTATTATCAAATAGCTGGGGACCCTTTTTTAATTATCATGAAATCACTCTTCGTTATAAAGAAATTAGCTAAAATGTATGCGCAACCTGGATTTTGCCTGCTTTTCCCAACTTTGGCAAGCGATCAGTTTAGCTAGAAAGCAGCAGTCGGGGCAACTAAAAAGGGTCCCTGGGTGTTTTTGTGTAAAACACGTCTAGTAAGTTGCAACCCTCTAGCTTGTATAGTAAATGCTCCACAATCGCTGGAAAAAATTTGGTCATGTTTTGAAAAAACAATATTTTTATGATAGCAGCTCACGGGATAGCAGTTGGAAGACTATCATGCCTCGGATTATCGGCCTCGACGAGACCTTCAAATCGACACCCTCGGTAAAATTTTACAGCTTGCGTAGCTCAAGAAATCGTGGATTACTTTATTTCTGCAAAAATGACAAGTTTTTAACGCCAAAATAAGAAAATCGGCTATATCTAACATTAGAGAAGAGCTAGAAAGTTGCTTCCAAAAGCAAAAATGTAAAGCTCAATGAGATCTTTCAAATGAGTATAGTCATAACCATGCAGTTACTGCTCAACTGTCAG
Source organism: Trissonchulus latispiculum (assembly GCA_030248195.1). Taxonomy (NCBI): domain Eukaryota; kingdom Metazoa; phylum Nematoda; class Enoplea; order Enoplida; family Ironidae; genus Trissonchulus; species Trissonchulus latispiculum. The sequence continues at coordinate 8,581 of JASAND010030638.1, forward strand.
AAATTTGCAAAAACCGTCCTGAACGGAAATCTCGAATTTTTGAATCGGGATTGCGCGGAGGGTGTTAGAATGTTAAAACAACTTATTTTGGAAAGTTTCATCAAATTTCATCTTGCTTTGAGCCGTCAAACAACAATATGTGCCCAAAAGGAATCACCACCGTGGTGACTCCTTTTGGGCACATATTGTTATTTGGCGGCGTAAATCAAGATGAAATTTGACGAAACTTTCCGAAATACGTTCTTATAGCGTTCTAACACCCTCCGCGCAATCCCGATTCAAAAATTCGAGATTTCCGGCCAGAGTGGTTTTTCCCAATTTCTGAACGTTTGGCAGCTGCTATACAGTTACGACTATATTCATTCGAAAGATCTCATTGAGCGTCATATTTTTGCTTTTTAAAGCAAGTTTCTAGCTTTTCGCTACGTTGAGATATAGCCGATTTTCTTGTTTTGGCGTCGAAAACTTGTTATTTTTGCAGAAATCAAATAATCCATCATTTCTTGAACTACACAAGCCGTAAAATCAAACTAAGGGCGTCGATCTGAAGATCTCATAGGGGCTAATTATCCGACGCATGATCGTCTTCCAACAGCTATCCCATAGGCTGCTATCATAAAAAATGTAGTTTTTGCAAAAACACGACCAATTTTTCCAAAGACTGTGGAGCATACACCATGCAAGCTGGAGGGCTGCTACTTAACGGTTGTGTTCTGCGGATATATACCCAGGGACGTTTTTTTAGTTGCCCCGATTACTGCTTTCTAGCTAAAGTAATCGCCTGACAAATTTGGAAAAAGTAGGCAAACGCACACATTTCAGCTTATTTCTCTATAACGAAGAGAGATTTCACAATAAATAAAAAATCGTCCCCAGCTATTTGATGGAGGTATCGAATGATATAACCGATGTCTCGCGAAAAAATTTACTTGAGTCTGCAAAAATTCTGGAAAAATATACTTCTTCTAAAATGTGTTAAAAATATTTTAGAAAAGCGACATTAGTTTCGTGGCAAGCATTAAAAAGAGAAATTGTCAAGCTACATTTTGATATACAAATGGCTTCTTAACTCCAAGTAATGAATGAGTAATAAATGGTGCAAACTTTATGTGACCAAAGGGAATCACTACCTTAAATGGCTTCCCAGACCAAAAGTACTGGTACCCAAAGCCTGACTGAAAAAGTGAACTCATGTCTAACTGACATAATTCAAAGGAACCTGTCCTGTACCTGTTCCTTTGTTCATGATGTTTAAAACCCATTTGTTGAATATTACCATCTCTTTTTATTCCAAGTTTTCCTTATTTATTTGTTGACTAACTGCATGCACATTGGGTGTGCAGTGACGTCTCCATAATCACATTAAGCAAAATGTTAAATATATCGGCAATCAGTACACCACCGTTTCATCGCGCTAGTCTTAATGCTGTAATAGCTGTTAGTAGCGGCTTTAGTGGTGCAATGATATAGAGTTAAACTCGTAACGTTTGAAATTGACAACTAATTTGTTCAGTATATATTAAAGTATATATTAACAGGACTGAAGAATAATATTAACAAATGACGGATAGCTAACTAGCTAAACGACGGATCGTATCTCAACTTCCAAGAATTCTCTGTTCTGTTCAAGTTTTATCTGTTGATGCAAAGAGAAGTCAATTCAAGATGATTCTCATTTTGTGTCCTTTTTCAGCCCGCTGTTTTGACCTTCACCGGTTTCACTTATTTTCTACACATTTTGTGCTCCAAGTAGTATATTTTGGTTGATTTGAATTTCACTTAATATTGATTGAATTTTATAGAAATATTTTATTTTATTAGAAATTTGATTTTACTGAATGTACTAAATGTTAAAGAATGTAAAGTGATGCGTCAGCAGCGGAGATATTTTTACTACACAGATCAATTTTTACAAAGGGATCCAATGAGGTAGAACAAAGTCCTCTAAAGTACTGTTGTAGTTTAAAGCTTTGGTACTGTTCATTTTAAACATCAGCTTCTGATAAGTGATTGTTGCAGTTGGCTTTGCTAGAAAGGCAGCCCATAAGCCGAAGGTTCCTACCGACATACTGTAGTGATCACACAGCGTCAGTACGCAAAGATCGATTTCCTTGTTATTCAACCATTGGGGAACAATCACATTCGTCAGATTGGAGGCTACTTGGCGATTCCATTCCAGATCATTCCCCAGTAGTAAAAATATCAACGTTTGATTTCTAAAAATTAAGCAAGCAGTTACCGCAAAAATTGATTTTAGACACTACACAGCATAACATCGAATACATGATGTCAATGCCAAAAGTATACACATAATCCCAGAGTGTGACAGCTCGGTTTTGTGTTATCAGCTTCGCTACCTGACCTCTCCCCAAATGTGTATGTTCACTTCAAGCAAATTCGCAGAGTCTTCTTGAGGTTGTAGCGGACAAATTAAAGGCACGCAGGTGTTGTCTTTTCCAGCTTTAACACGCCAACATTGAGCAATTGGACATACAAAATTGCCTTCTGATTTGTGAGGGATCGGTCATTAAGTACAAGTATATTGTAATGTGGGTGATAGCGTCCCCGCTATCTCCCCCTTTCCAAGTCCCTTTTAATCGTTAACTTTCGCAGTTTTTCCCTAAAGTTCCCTAAAAATCCCCTGTAAATCATGTACAGTGCTAACTTTATGCTCATATTTCAAAAATCGTGTAAAAAACCTTTAATTTTCCTATTTCCGAGCGTAAACTTAACATTGCAATTATTTTGGCTTAGCTTAGCAAAGATAGACCCTCCCGTTCACAACGCATAACAAAATTCTCCTCTAATGATTACGTCACCCTTTCATCAGTTGGGAGTTTGATCGTTTCGCGTGTGGCTGCTTCCTAAGAGTTGGGGTCCCACCCTTCGCATTCCTCCATCCTCCAGTCGGGGGGTTAGAGCCACCTGGACTAAAGATCTCCACCCGCAGTCGACGGTTAGCGTCCATTGCGCCAGTTCCACGTAAATTTGGTGCTGAGTCCGTGGTTCAATTTCTAGCTCTAGCTCTCTGTCTCTCGTTGGCCTTTAGCGAACAGCTGACCATGCATCTGCAGCTGATAACGGAGAACCTACGACCTGTCTCACTCATCTATTATGCGCTCTTGGAATCTTACAATTTTATTAAATAAACAATAATATGCACACAGAGAAATACCAATACCATAATATAAATGACTGCATGTTATGGTTGTTACACTTTACCAGTTAAAAATACATATAAAAGCATATCCCAAAAGGTCTCTTTTAATCTTTAAATATTAAATCTTAAATCTTGTGTGAATCTTAAAGACGTTCATGAATACAAAAGTTGACTATAGAAGTACACAAATGAATACCATGCTTTTGATCATTGCGCAAGGTTTATGGTTTATGGTGAAAAATTAAAAATTGCACACATACAAGGGTGGTTTAGTGTTTAACTTATTATATTGGTGACAAGACCATTAAAGTTGCTTGAAGTTGTTGTATGGTTAATGAATTATCCAATTAAGCATAGTGGCTGCAACGTGGTATTGTGTTATTAGATACAGATTTCTCAAATCTCAAAGGCATTTTTTTGCTCATAAGGATTTGGATTTAGACTTTTGTAACGAAGGAATGCAAGTTCCAATGAAATCACACAGCCGTATTTAATTCAAATTGTCATTTTATCAAGTTTTTCATGTAGTCCTGAGAGTTCAAGTTAAACTAATAATAATAGCATTAATTGTAATAATAGGTATGGTTATCTTAGTAATTTAAAGTATACCTTGTCAACATTTTGTGACGTAATTCGTGAAATGCAACAACCGAGTAAATGTATGATTCTAGTGCCGGAACATATCCCATTCGTTGGCGTTGTTCGTCCAAGTAGTCACCTCGCCGTGCATGAATGCCGACTAGTGTAACATTATCACGTTTCAAATCTTTCTCCGCTAATATTTTAATGATTTGAGAGCCGCTTTGCCGTTTAACTGATTCCTAGGTTAGCAAATATGTACACTAAACACGGAACGAAGAAATTAAATGAAATATTAGAACAATTCTAACACAATTCTTGGACGCGCTGACATTTGTTGGCCAAGGTCAGATTGGCAGGATATAGTGTCAAAGGATTGAAACCATAATTACAAACATTAGCAAATGAAAATTTAGCATATGAGTAATACGTAACTGAACGA